>OX030949.1:93190617-93478117 GCA_943735915.1 Pherbina coryleti
TACTTCTAGTTCTAAATAAATAAATAAATAAATAACTGGCCATTTTAGCCCTAGAAAGGACTTTGACCTAGCTTCTTATGATCAATTGTGTTGTGCGTGTTATTAAGTTTGTACACAATTGACCGAGAAATGGACCTACATGCTTAACGCCGACTCCGAACGGCGATGAACGGAATGTTCTTATTCTCAAGAAGCTTTACATGGCATTTTGATTACTCTCTGAGGTTTGCCATTGTCTGCAGAGAGGTGGCGGCCGTACAGAAAAATTATTTTAATTCAAATGATTTTCTGTCGCTGGCTGGGGTTCGAACCTGGGTCTCCAAGGTTCTTTGACATAGCGGCCACGCACTTTAACCAACTACGCCACGGACGCCACTTCTAGTTCTACTTCTAGCGATATACACCTTCAAAATATTCCTGTTCCGTCATCAATTCTTACTAACATCGAACGAATTAAATGGTCTTCGCAGCGTTTCTTTATTCTTGGTTCGCATATACGTTTCGTATTGGCTTGGATGTCCGAACGCAATCGAGGCACCGGGCCGTGACTTAAACCTCATCAAAAAGATTGTGGAACATCCCGATATCCGTGTATCTTCAGTGTTAGTGCAGAAATTCCGAAATCACCTCTGTTATTTGTCTGAAGAGGTTATTGGGTTTGCGTTTTTTGACAAATATATTAAATTGGAAACAAAAAGAAAAATGGCCACGGCATTACAAGCTTACGAAGAACAATACTTCGAAATGTGCAAACGAATCCAGGGCAGCGAAACAGAGTTTAAGCAACTTGCCACTAAAGATCTGTGTCAGTTTTTGACACCTAGAACAAAGCAATTCTTTGAACGTCTGAATATCTACAGAATTTCTACAATTCGACTCTTCTATCTGGAATGATAGAAATGATTTTTCAAATTACTTACGAATATGTCAAAATATTTCTGTTGTAAACAATGCTGCTGAAAGAGCAGTAAAATTATCACTGACTACAACCAAGCACTAACGCATGATGAAGAGGACAGACATTGTTTGCTGCAAAGTGTTGAGTGGTATAGAAAGCAATTCCCATCACACATTAAATCCAAACTTCTAAATAAGGAATCATTTTTCTGTATTCTAATACAAATGAATTTATGAATTGAACTATGGCCTTATTTTATATATAAAAACGACTGACTTCCGTGTGTGCGCGTATAACTCGAAAACTGGTCGTTTGACTGCCACACCCTCTTATACCCAATAAAAATCAATAAAAATGCTATATTTCCGACGGTTTTGATCGTATTAGACTACAATTTGGTAATTTAGTTTGTATGCTCACTGTCGGCAACTGTACTAAAACTTGGTTGCCACACCCACGTTATACCGCCCACAAATCAGTAAAAGTTATATATCAGAAGATTTTAGTGGTATTATACTAACATTTGGTAATTCATTTTGTTTGATTGCATTCGGAAAATGTACTAAAAATAGGTTGCCACACCCACTTTCACCGCTCACAAATTAATAATAATTCTACATATCGGAAGGTTTTGTGGTATTAGACTAAAATTTGGTAATTTAGTTGGTATGCTCACTGTCGGCAACTGTACTAAAACTGGGTTATATCCACCTACTAGAAAATTGGGATGGGCATTCTATAAGGGGGTGTGGCTCCACCCATATAATTAAAATTTGTAATATCGAATGACCAAAATCAAAGCAGAACATTTATTAGCGTATTTCGATAGTTTTTTTATTAAAAATACAAAACTGCGAAAAATAGAAATTTGAGTATATCCTCAATTCTTATTTAAAATATATACATCTCGAAAACTAGATATCTCAGATAATCAAACGATATATCAAAATGTTTGCATTATCACATCCTACCAATGCTTAGTACATTCCAATGACGTTTTTCCATTTATATAGATGCTATGGAACAAATAAACCAAAAAATTGTCTCTAGGTCCAACTTTAGGCCCAAGTGGACGCGGGTTCCGGACATTCAATCGGGATGAAATTTTGGGAACTTGAATTTGACACCAAATGGCACATTTTGACCCTGTTTAACATTTGGATATTGAAAAAAAAAAAAAAATCCCATACAACGTACGGCCACTCTAATATAGATATAGATATAGATATATAGTTGGTGAATTTTTCAGTTGCGGTAAACAAAAAATTTCTTTTCGTGTTCGAACCTTTTGAACTTCCTATAAATATACGAGTATAAAACAAAAATAAATTTAAAAATTTGTCACCAAGTGAACCTCAAATTTTCAATTTAATCATTAACTTTCACCATAACAAAATTTAATGCATATTTAAAAGTATAAATGGAATATTTATAAAACAAAAGTGTGCAAATAAACATATGGCTGCATATGACTCAAGCTCGGTTTTTTAATACATCATCAGTCCACCTACCAGTCCACTTTCACTGAGCTTAAGTGATGTGGCAAACGGCTGCAATAAATCAATCACAAAAGCAAAAAAGAGTCCCGTGTAGTGTTTATTTCCGGTGTTAACTTTAATCTATGTTGTGTGTGGACATTTATTTATAATGAGTTCATGAAAATGCAATTCATTTGCTCAGCCACCCGGCATGGCTATATTAATCGATACACGTTTGCTTGCACATTTGGGAAGTGATTAATTATGACTGGACAATGCTCTCATCCCTTAAAGTATGTGAGGATTTAATTGTAACAGTTTAATGCTGATGCATAAACGGAAGCTTAAATTGATATTGAATGCATGAATTACGGTGCAGCAACTGCAAAATATGTTCATTAAAAAGAATTGAAAGCCAATGTGTACGCTGATAGCTCTCTCTGCAATGGGTAAGGAAGAAGGTGGGGGAATACTCAATGCTGCACCGCGTAGCCATACGAATATGCTCCTGTTAATTGCTGTGTTGAGCCGTTGCCGCAAGATGCAAGATTGATTAAATAAGTTAATAACTGGAGTTTATTTGTTGAGTAATAAATTTAATTTTAATTATGTGCATTTCTTAAAAAAAGAAATTTAAATCGAGAAAAAGGGCTGCATTAAGCAAGTTAAGCACAGCTTTAAAAATCAATTGATATAGAGGAAGAGTGCACATTTTCGTGAATTTAAGAGTTGGATACTGCTTTGAAATTTAATACGTACCGAGGAGAAAATTGCTGCTGTATCGGGCAGTGTCAATGAAGATCGCGTTATGTCAATTCGTAGCCGTTCTTAACAATTGGGCTTGTGTTATTCGAACACCTGGAATATTTTACGTAAGGATCACGGTATGAAACCATACAAATTACAGCTGGTGCAAGAACTAAAGCCGGGTGACTTACCCTAACTTCGTTTGTGAATGGGCCTTAGAAAAGTTGGATGAAGATCCATTTTTTTATCGAAAAATTGTCATTTTTGGCTTAACGACTACTTCAACAAACAGAATTACCGAATTTGGTCTGAAGAGCAGCCAGAGACAGTTCAGGAGCTGGCAATGCACCCTGAAAAATGCACTGTTTGGTGCGGTGGACAGACGGCGTCATTGGACCTTTATTTTTGAAAAATAATGATAATCGCAACATTACAGTCAATAGACCAAGGTACCGTGCGATGATTACCGACTTATTTTTTACCCAAAATGGAAGAATTGGGCTTGGTTGACATGTGGTTTCAATAAGACGGTACCACATGCCACACGGCACGCGACACCATGAACCTATTGAAAGGCAAGTTTGGTGAGCAATTAATTTCACGCTATGGAGCAGTGGAGCAATTTCACTAGACTATTTTTTGTGGGGCTAGTTGAAGTCTCTCGTGTACAGGGACGAGCCAGTCACAATTGCAGCCCTGAAAGACAACATTACAGCTGCCATTGGTAAGATACTGGCTGAAATGCTGGAAATAGTACGAAAAAATTGGATCTTACGGATGGGCATCTCAGGCGTAACCACGGGCAACATCGCTCTAAATAAATATTTCATTCACTATTGTATATTTTCTGTTTTTTTTTTTTTCAATTTTCAAAAACCAAACGCTTAAAAAATCACCCTTTATATCTTTTCATCAAAAAATACCCAACATTCTTCAATAAAATGAAAACGGTTCAATTATTCATCGATATTAATTTTATTTCCTTTGAAGTAATCTTCATTGCAAACAATACACATATTCCAACACTTCCTCTAATCTTGAAAACTCATCTCATAGGCTGATTTTGGAATCGCCTTCAGCTCCTTCGATAAATTTTTCCTTATCGCCTCAATCGTCTTAAAACGCTTTCTGCGAAGTAGTTACTTGAGTCGAAAACCGAGGGAAAAAATCGTACAACCTAGGAAAATACACTTTGCCACAAAGACTTTTACTGGTTAAATTGTGCCCAAATATAAAAAATCGTTACGGCAAAGGCACAAAGGTCATTAAATTTCCATGTACTTACAGTCAAAGATTTAAGTTCTTGCGGCAAAGGCTCAAAATTTGATTTCCTTATAACTATCTTTCTATTTCCGCTTTTACTTTCTATAACCCACCTCCCGACTTACCATCCTCTTATTAATTAATATAGTATCAATTATAACTCATAAAAATTGCCTTATATAGGACATATTGCCCACAAAGTAACTGTGAACTATAAGCGCGTGTGTTTTTAAGAAAAATATGATTTTGTAGAAAAACTTCTTTAAAATTTCAAACTTTGTCTTTGAAACAAAGATGCTTCCCTTAAAAAAAAACAAAGGAAAAGTTGTTGATTTTAAGTAATTTTTCAACCCTTGTAAACAAAGAATTCATTTGTACACTGAAAAAAAAAAGTTAGCTTAAAATTAAACACAATGTGTTCACAAAATGTGTTGTTAATTTGACTTTTTTTTCATATGTTTTTCAAAATTTTTAAATACATTTGCTCTTACTTTGACGAAATTTGTTGCAAGCTATTTTTTAAACACAAATATCGTCAAATTAATAACAATTGTCGTCAATTTTGAAACATTTTTTTTTCAGTGTAGTATTAAAGATTTTATCTTTACGGCAAAGATTTTTTTTCCTTAATTAAGCTTCAAAGAACTTCTCCTATGTTTCAAAGATGCAGCATTTGGTTAGTCAAGGAATCCTTAGTGCAACGAGCTTTTCTTTGTGGCAAAGATATTTTGGTAACAGTTTAACAAGAACTATTTTTTTTTCTTTTTTAAGGCTTTCAGTTTTCTCAGGGCAGTAATTCGAAAAAGTTACAACTAACCATATCGTATAGATGTGGAACTACTGTCACTGACATCTGTGTCAAATAACACGTCAAAACATTCATTAGTGTTTGAGATTCGTGTTCTTTTGTAAATAGATAAAAGTGGATTTTTTTCGTTTTTAAAATGTCTGAAAGTATTCAACAATGCGATCCATTAAATTTTGTGTGCGGAATGAACTTTCTGCTGCCGAAACGTTGAAAATGTTGCAGAAGGCCTTCGGTGAGTAAGCTCGAGTCTAATTTCAGTCAAAACAACATATTATTAGGTGGCAACCCTATTGTTAAAAATTTCATAATTTTGAAAATCTGACAACGGATTTGGATTCAGCGACCCATTTTTACCCAGTGTTTGCCCAACACCGAATTCGTAAAAATAGAAAAAATTAGGAGGCAACCCTATCACCTATATTAAATTTTAAAAATCAGACATCAGAGTCGAAATCAGCAACCCCCGAAAACTATTAGATAATGTTTAAAACTCTTTAAAACATATTATTAGGTGGCAACCCTATCGTTAAAAATTTCATAGTTTTGAAATTCTGACAATAGATTCGGATTCAGCGACCCATTTTTAACCAGTGTTTGCCCAACACCGAATTTGTAAAAATAGAAAAAATTAGGAGGCAACCCTATCACATATCTTAAATTTAAAAAATCAGACATCAGAGTCGAAATCAGTGACCCCTTAAAACTGTTAGATAATGTTTAAAACTCTTTAAAACATATTATTAGGTGGCAACCCTATCGTTAAAAATTTCACAGTTTTGAAATTCTGACAACAGATTCGGATTCAACGACCTATTTTTATCTAGCATTCACCCTAGCACCGAATTTGTTAAATTACAAAAAAATTAGGTGGCACTCCTATCCGCCATCTTTAATTTTAAAATTCTGATATCAGATTCGAAATCAGCAACCCCGTAAAACTGCTAAACACGGAATCCACAGAACCCTAAATAGTCGTAATACGTTTAAATTTTTCCTATGCAACTTCATTGAATTATTTGGATACTTGAATTATTTGGATACTTGAAATAATTGGACACTTGCGAGCTTATAAGTTTTTGCCGATTGTTTCAAGCCTTTCAACGTTCAGACTCGACAAAGTAAGTCACAACAAGTCCAGTCAACGAAAAATCAGGGATATGACCTGTATCTGTTTGCTTTTTTTGTAGGCAGGCTAGAGCTTGGTTTTTCAAGTATGAATACATTCAAAATTTAAACTACTCGAAGTGGCTTGAACTTCAAGTAGGCTTGTGCAGTTCTCTGATGCATACCGCTCGAATTTGTAAACAATGATTGTTGCTAGGAACAGTTTGTCACGATTGCGAATCGATACAAAGGCAGCATCCAGACAATGCAGATATTCGGATGATTCGCTAAGAGTCGAGTGTTTGCTACTGCATGAATTTTTACAGTTTTGATACTTCTTTGCCGTTCTTTAGCAGCGCTTTGTATTGTTTATTTCCTTTTTCTTTAATATTTACCACTTTGTTTTCGTTTTTCTTGGTGCGACTGGACATAAAAGCATGAATATTCATTGCTTTTGGCGAATGTTGCAAATGTCTTGCTTCGTCGGGCATTCGTGTGTCGTAGGTATTCGTAATCGTGAACGCTCATACTCTATGGCACTGGTACCACAGAGATTGACACATGAATTCGCGCATTCATTTAAATGCAGAAGGCACCTTGTGGCGTCCGTGGCGTAGTTGGTTAAAGTGTGTGGCCGCTATGTCAACGAACTTTGGAGACTCAGGTTGGAACCCCACCAGCGACAGAAAATTATTTGAATTAAAATAATTTTTCTGTACGGCCGCCACCTCTCTGCAGACAATGGCAAACCTCAGAGAGTAATCAAAATGCCATGTAAAGCTTCTTGAGAACGAGAACATTCCGTTCATCGCCGTTCGGAGTCGGCGTTAAGCATGTAGGTCCGGTTCTCGGTCAATTGTGTACAAGCTTAATAACACGCACAACACAATTGATCATAAGAAGCTAGGTCAAAGTCCTTTCAAGGGCTGAAATGGCCAGTTATTTATTTTTTTTTTTTTTTATTTAGGCACCTTAGTAGCTCGTATATTAACGAGACATTCGAAACGCAATTTAAATGCACTCAAGCTGTTCTCTTGTGGCAACGATACATCAAACTTCTTTTTTGTTTTCTTTTTTAGCTTTGAACCATGGATTTGAGTTGATATACCTGTTCATTGCCAAATCAGCCTTGTTTCGAAGTGAGGTGTTAGATTCGTACGAAGGAAGGGGTAATCAAGTGAAACGTATGCAGAATGTTCTAAGCGTGGCGGGAAGTCGTAGAAACATGCTAACTTAAATCTGAGTTCATGTTATAACTTGACCTATGTCAATTCTAGTTATAAGACAAACCTATCCACAATCTTCATTACCACCGACTAAAACTTTTAAGTCGTTAATATTTATTAGTTTTTTAATTCAGGGTTGTGGGTAAAAATGTAGAAAGAGGTCGCTACTTTCAAATCCAGGATAAAAATTATTTTTTCAAATATTGTACACTAAGGGAAATAATGCATATTAACATTATCCACGCCTGAGTATCAATTTTATTTAAATATTTACGTGGATAAATCAAATATTTTCCTTACAACTCGTTTTTTTCCCGTATTTGAATTTTATTTATACCACACACGTACACACATATTCCATGCAAGCAAGCAGCAACAGCATCGCACACGTACACACATATTCCGACAAGCAGCAACAGCATCGCACTCTGTTCCTGCATTTTATTTCTTGCAGTTGCAACCTTAGTTCTTATAATTCTCATTTAGTTATTGTTGCAAGGAAAATATAGCCGCATGTTTGGCCAATTTTCTTTGTAAGTGCGATTGATGATCGCAAAGTAAATAGGGTTCGAGTGACAACCGGACATTTTCTCAAAAATGTCTTGCACCGGTTGTCATTTGCCTGCATATTTTTGGTATTTAATTTTTCAATTTTTGTTTCTCTAGTTTACTGTCAAAATAGTATAAATTAGAGAACAAAAAAAGTAAAAAAGAAAATAAAATATACTAACAAATGCCATTTGATGGACGCATCTCGTGGGAAACATTCTAATATATTTGTTTTTAATTTCAATATTTTTATAAAAATTTTCCTTAAATGCGATAATTTTATTTTCAAATAGTAAATATTGGAAAGATATGTAAATATATTCGTGCATAATTTTAATATATTTGTTATTAATTTTATTTTAAATATTTTAATATTTTATTTTATTAAAAAAGTATTTAAATAAATTTTAAATATTTACGATGTCGATTTAAATAAATGCGTTATTGGTGCAAAAATGACTCGCTTTTTGGATAAATTAAAAAAGTTTTTGGATAAATTTAATATTTTTTACCCCTAGTGTACGAATAAATTCAAATTAACGTATTTAAAATTGAGAGAACTGTAAAGAATGCAATTATTTGTGATTTTAAATCATGTGATTTATATTCAAAATGAATGCATTCATTTTTTCAAATCAATAAATGTGATTTGAAATTTCAATTCCCAATCATTTTTTCAAATCATTGATTGTGATTTGAAATTTAAAGTCCCAATCAATGATTTTAAAAATGAATGCAATCATGTTTTCAAATCACAATCAATGTTTTGAAAAAAATTATTGCAATCCTTTTTTTAAAATCATTGATTAAAAATTATTGACTGCATTCACGTGATTTCATTCATTTAGTCAAATCATTGAACTGTGTGAATGATGAATCAATGAAAATTGTGTAGAAGGGGGTCTACTTTTTTTAACAGATTATTATTAAAGGTATTGCTACCTCTTTTGAATAAGTATTGGAAATTCATGTTCGAATATAATTAGTGTATATTTTATTTTCGTTACTTGAAAGCAAACATTTTATTAATACCGTTTAGGGAAGGGTTAAATTGTTTTAAAGCTCTTACAAATACTCTTTGTATAACTTACTTAAAATATCGTGGCATCGGTAGTCGAGTAAGTAGCGTGCTCGACTGCCACGCCAGAGGTCCCGGGTTTGATTCCCGGCCTGGCCATGGTCCTTCGCTTTAAACCTTTCTAAATTTTCTATCCTCATTTCTAATCAACTGAAATTAAAAATTCATCAATATTTACGACTTGAAGTTTTAGTTGATGGTAGAGAAGTTTGTGGATGAGGATTGCCTTATAACTTGAATTGACTGAGGTAAAGGCGTAACACTTGCCTCTGATTCAAATTCACATGTTAATTTGGCTTGCCACCACGCTTAGAACATCCTACATATGTTTCACTTGATTGCCCTTTCCTTCTCACTAATCTATCACCCCATTTCGAACCAAGGCAGACTTGACTGAATAGGTATTCCACCTGAAATCCTTGGTTCAAAGCTAAAAAAAAAAAAATAAAATTATGAATTTTACTACCCATATAGGTTGCTTTGACAAAAACGAATAATTTTTTTAGCCAATGGGTTCAGTGAGATTTGTTCTCTTTGGCTCTCTAAATTCCTGAGAAATAAATGTAGTCGTTATGGCAGACAGGTTTAAGTGGGCTTCGCTCAGCATCTAATCGCATTGTTGAGAGTTTAAAAGACAATATTGGTTCTTTGGAAAAAAAAATATTCTTTAGCAAATTCTATCGGTCCTTTAATATTTATTATACACAGATAAAACATATGCCAAAATATGAGTTATATTACGAATGAATCGAATTTATTAATTTGGATTTTGCCTTTCTTTAATAAAGTCACAAAATAACAAAATCTAAGAAAAAATTTAAATTTGAAGTCCCAATCATTGATTAAAAAAAATTAATGAAGTCAATAATTTCAAATCAATGACTTTAATAAATTAATGCATTCATTTTTTTAAATCATTGACTGGGAATCCATGAATGCAATCATTTTTTCAAATCATTGATTGGGATTTGAAATTTCAAATAATTGCATTAATTTTTTTCAAATCATTGATTGGGAATCCATGAATGCAATCATTTTTTTCAAATCATTGATTGCGACTTGAAATTTCAAATCACAATCAATGATTTTAAATCACAAATGAATACATTCTTTTACAGCTCTGAAAATTTAAAAAACTGAATTAATATTTCGTGTTTTTTCAAAATTGTTGAATATTGGAAAATCAGATGATCTTGAGTTTATATTTTATATGTAAGAGTAGTTTTGCAAGAAATAACCTCTGAGTCATTAGTGTAAGTATGCACTACTATTTTGCAAGGATTTGCATTGAGTGTATATGAGTACATATTTGCTCTGTGTGTGTGTGTATATGTGTGAGTGCATCAATCCCTGGAGAGTCTACCCACATTTGTATCAACAATTAACAGACATACAATTATTAATTCCATAAATTCACACACTGCATGTTTTGAAGCCATAAACGAAAGTGGTTATATTGTGTGTATTGTACATGGTATGGTTAGTGTGGGTGTATTGTGTGTGTGTGTCGATTTGTGTGTAGGTGTGTTGTATATTCTGGCCGGAGACGACTTACCTGCCATTAATTTGCCCGTAACATCAATCAAATCATTTTGACAATTTAAGTCCACAGCTGTTGCATGATTGTAATACGAGAACTTCATGCAAATTTCCATAAAATTAAATTCGGTCCAAGCTCGATGATAATCAGCAAAATTGAAATGTTTCAACAACAGCTTCAGTGTGTAAATAAGGCCAAACTGTAATGAACGCCACATGGTGGTGCAGATGGGTAGAGAACAAGAAGAAAACCGAGATTAGAAAATTGATTAAGTTAATTTAATTTTGGTTGGGAAAAACAAAAAACCAAAAAACTAGATGAAAAATTGATTTCGACTAGAATTTGCTTGAATGATTCAATTTATTTATTAGTGGTAGATGGATGACACACTCGCTTTTTTTAAGGCCAATTTAAGCGAATCTATTTCAATACTAACCGATTTTTTTATTTTGTAAAATCGCACATTTAAATTTCTTGTTTGCTAAACAGGACATCGATTTTTGTTTTTGTTTGATTCTTACCTGCGAGTTTTTATCGTTGAGTTCCATCAGTCTATTTGTCATGCGATAGAGAATTTTTGCCAATAGTTTTTCCTCTTGCTCCATTTGACGCTGCACAGCAGAGGCCGCAAAGCGAGTGCAATTCATGTGTTCGCCGGATGTTGTTGTCGTTGCTGTCAATGGTGGTGCTATCGATGAATTTACCGTGAATAAATTTCGCATTGGCAGCGACATGCCACTAAATATGCGATAGTCGAAAAAATCCCAAAGCAAATTGAAATTAGTTTCAAAGGTTTCCAGCGGACATGTAGAGATGGAGGGAGCAACTGTCATTGTTGCTGCTGACGACCACAATTTTGATGATGATGGTTTTATATCCATATCGTATTGCTTTTGTTGTTGTTGTTGTTGTTGTTGTTGTTGATGCTGCTGTTGTTCGGTTATCTGCTGTAGTTTGGCATTTTGCATTATAAGACGACAAAGGCACTCTGCTGCATGTTCTCGCACACGGAAGTCATCGTCGCCAATAAGTTGCAAGAGTTCATTCAAAAATATTTGCTGCAAATGGCGGAAGTGTTGGAAAAGTTGTCAAAGATACATAAGATAGACGACCATAAAATATATGAAGATTATTTAGAAGAAATTTTTTTTTCCACCGGAAGTAATTAAATAGTTTTACGAGGCAAAAAATTTATAAATAATCGAAAGTAAACATGAAGAAAATAAAATTTTTCTCATTTCCGCTAAGAATGGCCTATTTCTCTAGGAAATTGGACAAATAGTTCAAAACCCATTCCCAGAAAACCAGAAGCAATTCAGTTTGAATTTAACCTGCTTGTTTTTGTGTTTTTTTTTTGTGTATTGTTTGTTGTGGCATAAAGTCATAAAAAGTAGTTTTACATTTTTCAATTATTTGGCTTCATATTGTTTGCAATAAATGTTATTTTCTTCATACGGAATCCGGTAACTATATGTTTGAAAAATTAACTTTTTTATATGAATGTTATTTTCTGGTACTTTTCTGGCAAATTTTGATCCTATAGTAATATAGTACAGGATTATAATTTTTTAAAGCATTGCTAGGAAATGTTAATTTGCAAATGAACAAAAAAACAAATGAGAAAAAGTCACAAAAAAGAAAAGAATGGAAGAAATAATCAAATAACTAAATACCAGGGCTGGCTTTTAAGTCTTGCGCCTCGGCAACATAAAGGACTTCCAAATGAATTTTGACAGTTTAATTAAAAAATTTGACATTTTCTAGTATAACCCTTTCAGACCCGACGCTTATCTACTGAACATTTTTTTATGATTTTTGGAATGTATGGTCGTTATATGGAATGAAAATATTCTCAATGTTTAGGTTTCGCAATTTACATATCCTTCAAGGATTTTCAGGACACGCACAATTGATGCAACTTTATCTGAAACCCATATTTTTTAGCAACAAATGATTCAAATTTATTTGAAACATCAAAATTTATTATTTTTTAGTTCAAATGCGTTAACTTCACTAGTTTTACACTGAAGTTTTACACTGAAGTTTTACACTTTATATTTTTTGTAATTCAAGACACAAATTACCTCTGCGGCTCATTTTGACAAAACTAAAAAGTTTATCAAGAATTCCACGCGTGTTCAAGTAACGGTAATGCGAATCGCGGAACAGTGTGAGAAAGAAAAGAAAACAATAACACGCACAATCGATTCATTTCGTTCTTTATAACATTCATTACATAAAAGTGGAAATATTAAAGATAGAAACCACCCGCACAAACGATGCATCACGGTCTGAAAGTGATAAACGTATTCACAACATTTTGGTGTATGTGCGGTTATTGTGTTGTTTACATTGGTTGAAAAATTGTATATAAGTAAAAAAAAAAAATGGAATTAACATGTCAACATTTTCGGTTGATGATCTTTTACGGTTTCCGAAGTGCATTGACAAGAAAACAATGCATCGATCAACTTACTTTGACTTTCGGTGGTGGTGGTGGTGATGGTTCAATGAGTTCGGGAGTAGTCGTCGTTCTCCTCAAGACGAATTTCGTGAAGGTCGTCCAAGAACGGTTGTTGTGACAGAAAACATCGATGCTGTGCGTAAACTGTGCGTAAACAGACCGGCATGTGACAATACCGTGCGAGAGAGTCATCTTAGGGCATTTGTGAGACTCGCAAACATTCGATACTACATAAGTATTTAGGCGTCAGGAATATTTATTCCCATTGGATATCCCTATAATATGGATAATATCACGACTGCTCAAGACAAGGCTCGTTTCGATTGATGCAAAGAAATTCTAAAAAAAATACAGCGGGAGTGATTCGAAACACGTCTACGACATCACCACAGCCGGCGAATCATAAATTTACGCTTATAAGCCCTGTAGCAAAGCAGCAATCCACTGTTTGGGTCTTTCAAAGTGAATAAAACCCGACAAAAGTTGTCCGCCGACGCACAATAGGGTATTTTATGCCAAAAGTGACGATTATTTGAAAAAAAAAAACTTTCAAGGTAGTGATGTAGGATAGTGATGTTAGGTACCCGATGAAAGAATATAAAATTCTGCATCACTAGGTGAAAGAATAGTTGAAAAATATTCTACCGTTAACCGCAATGCAGTTTGCAAGTCATCATTTTTTTTTGCTTTGAGTGTGCACAGTGACAAACGTATTTATTCGAAATTTAAGAAATTTTTATTATTATTTTTTAGTATTATTTTTAAAAAATTACGATGGAACATTCTTGTTCAGGTATTTAAGCAATACAAAATAAATTTTTTTTATGAAATAGTGTTTATATATATGTATATATTAATTTATTTTTTTTAACTTTTTAATTTAATTAATTAAATTAATTAATTTTTTTAATTTAACCTTAAAAAGTTGGATTTTTCAATATGTTAATAGAGATATAGTTGTGTGTTGAGTGGAATTAAGGAAAACTGTTTTGATTATCGTAAGCTATGAACATTCAAGCTATATTCTATAAAAAAAAAAATTGCGTCAATGCTGCGCACTTTCGCGGTATTTCGATTTTTTTACTTTAACTTACATGTCACGAATTTACGATTTTTTTTCGTAAAATTTAAACAAAAGTACAAAATAAATGTAAATACTAAACAGATTTTGCTGTTTTTTCTTTTTTTTTTGTTGTTTACCAGCACTCTTCTTCACTTTGTTTTTTGTTATCCGCTATTTTTTACCCTACATTATGGAAAGCGGCATATGCAGTGCACCTTTCCACAATTAAGGTAGATAGTTGATGTTTCTTTCAAACACCGGCTTTTTATATATTAAATTAAATTATATTTGTTCGACTTATTTTCTGATTTTGATATAAGTAAGACATAAATTGTTTGCCCTGAGGTTTGCAGGGTACATGTGAAATCAACATCATTGTTTATGCTTATTAAATATTGTTATTGCAATCCTTTGTTTTGTGCAATTTGTAGTAATAACGAAAATTATGTTCTATATACTATGTAATTCAGTAAAAGGTACATAGCTAATGATTACATTTTGAAGCCCCCATTTAGAATTTTAAATTTTTGACTTCGGATTCATGATCAGCGACCCCACAAACCCCAGTATACAAATTTTTACCTCCATTAAACGTTTTTTGCAGAACATAGCTTGCTCATGGCCGCCATTTTAAAGCCACCATTTTGAATTTCAAATTTTTGACTTCATATTCTTAATCAGCGACCCCACAAAACCCCCAAAGTACAATTTTTGTCTCGATAAGTGGCCCCTGTCAATTAATCGTCACTTTTGGCATAAAATACCCCACTGTGCGACAGAGCACATCCAAGCAAATGGTTCCCAGTTTTTTTCAGAAAAAACGGTAATGTCGCAACTGTACTACTTGAGCAACGGAGATTTGTTTATGCTGAATGAATTGAGGAAATCCAACCACCAAAATCATTTTCCATCACAACAATTAGAGTTCTCACACAACAGCTCAACCAAGATTTTTTGAGCACTCAAAACGTGGAAATGATGGGTCATCAATGGCTTCTTCTTGTTCCCTCGTATTAAGAAAAAAGTGCGTGGCGAACGTTTTTCTACGCCCAAACAGGGCCTTCAAAAACCTGGTTTCGGAGGTACCAATTCCAGAGTCGCACAACAGTCTCAAAAATGGGTTTAAACGAATGCAAAAGTGTGTTGATCATCTTGGAGAATACATTGAAAAACAACTAAAGTATTTCCACTGATTACTTACTTATCTGGCGCTTACAACAGTTGGTCGGTTTTGGCCTCGTATAAGAAATTGTGCCAGCCATTTCTGTTTTGCTTTTGCTGGCGCCAGTTGGAAACACCAAGCGTAGTCAGGTTATCCAACATTTGATCCTTCCAACGAAGATGTGGGCGTTCTCTACTGCGTTGACCACTACCGGGCACCAACTCCGCCTGTTCTCACGAGCAGCCTGTCCAAAGCCAGGATAAAGGAGGATGGTCGCAGGAAACGGGTTCGCCATATCCTGTGTAAATATAGAGGGACTACCCAGATCCTGGAGTTGGTCGCCCAATCTGGGGAGTAAGTGGACCGTTGACTTGATCAACGGTAGCGTATGCCTACGAGGGAATAGCAATGATCCTTAAAATTTGTTAGCACGGGGATAGTCATTACGCTCGACAGACGTACTGTCACAGTCTCCACTGATACATATCGCAAGTCTTGTAAGTCTTTTAAGGCTGGTTAAAACGATGATAATCAAGAGGTGTCAAATTGGGTACTCCGAGTGTGAAAAGTTTATCTTAGTAGCCTCGGAATACCAGATTGAAAAGGTGGAAATCAAGAGGTATCATATTGGATGCTGCGAGTCACTAGGTGTTCATCTTGGTAGCCTTGAGTACTAGATTGATGAGGTGTATTAAGGAGTTGGTGAGGTGTCCCAAGGTGTGGTTGATGAGGTGTATCAAGGAGTGTCATATGAAGTACTCCGAGTGTGAAAGGTTTATCTGAGTAGCCTCGGAGTACTAGATTGATGAGGTGTATCAAGGTGTGATGATAAAGTGTATCAATGAATGTTGATAAGGTGTATAGTCAAGAAGTGCTGCAGGTGGCTATGTGTTCATCCCAGTAGACTTGAGGTACCAGTATGAAATGGAGCAAATGGTGGCGACGTTGTGTCTCACACAGTCAAGTGCGATGTGGTCTACGCTGTAGCACGTCCAAGTAGTGATGGTTTTTCCTCCACAGTCAAGAGTGATGGATGCGGATGTGTTGGTGTTGTGATAAGTGCGTGTCGAGGTAAATCCTTTTTGCCCGAGGAGACTATCGCAGGGCTGGCCCTTCGGGGAGTATCGTGCTGGCTGTGGTAGTTCAATGTCACGAACAGGTCTGTGATCGGCGTGGAGTTGCGCTAAACAACCGGGTGGCAATGCCCTACATTGCAAGAGATGTTAGATGGGTCTCGATTTCCACCAATAAATGTGGACTGTGACCCAACTAATCATCCATAATTGGTACTGTTGCATTCCAGCATTGGTTGCTATCCATACAGTATATTTATTAATTTAAATAAACACTTAAGTATGGTGTGCGACCGGTGTTGAAACTACTATGACAGGGCGATGGTCGCGCCTGGTGTCATGGAAGTGACGACTAGGAGAGATATGACGGACGTCGTATATACATTAGCATGGCACTGAAGATTTATCTCCTAGGCACCAATTCCTTGAACCACGACCCCACTGCCATAGGGCAACGTAGAATTAAGCCGCGAGGCAGGTGTCTACGTTACGTAAGATGTAAAATATTTGTATACCACCGGGCACCAAATCGAGTATTTTTTTCGCTGGAGCGTCGTTTTCCATTCGCTCGACGTGACCTAGCCAGCGAAGCCGCTCGATTTTAATTAACTATGTCCATGTCAGCATACAGCTCGGGGTCCATAGAATTCGGTACTCGCTATTGACGCAGATTGGACCGAAGATTTTACGAAGAATCTTTCTCTCGAAGGCTCCCAAAGTCTTTTCACCAGAACTGCTTAACGTCCAGGTTTGTGCTGCATATAATAGGACGGGCATGATTAGTGACTTATAGAGCGTGAGCTTTGTTCGTCGAGAGAGGGCTCTGCTTCTCAATTGCCTACTTAGCCCAAAGTAGCACCTGTTAGCAAGAGTTATCCTTCGTTTTATCTCAATACTGACATCGTTAAAAGAGTTAATGCTGGATCCCAGGTAGACGAAGTCCTTAACAATCTCGAAGGCGATGTTGTCAACAGTGACGTAGTTTCCAAGACGATGGGACTGTTTATTTGTTGACACTAGGTATTTCGTCTTATCTGTGTTCGCTACAAGACCCGTTCGACTCGACTCTTTCGCTAACCTGGAGAATGCTGCGCTGACTTCGTGCGTATTATGGCCAATGATACTGATATCATCAGCATAATACTTTTGTAGAATATAGCGCCACTGCGTCTCAAATCAGCAGCTCGGATTATCTTCTCCATCATTAGCTTGAAAAAGTCGCACGATACGGAATCACCTTGTCTGAAATCTCGTTTTTTATCGAATCGAGGAGTGAGATCCTTCCCGATATTAACTGTGCTGCTGATATTGCTCAGTGCCATTCTGCAAAGGTGGATGACCTTTGCAGGAATACCAAATTCAGACTTGGTGGAGTATAGATGATTCCTTATTGGACTGTCGAAGGCGGCTTTGTAATCGACAAAAAGATGATGTGTGTCGATTTGTTTTTCTAGGGTCTTCTCCAAGATTTGTCGGAGCGTAAATATCTGGTCTATGGTGGATTTGCCAGGTTTGAAGCCACACTGATAAGGTCCAATCAGCTGGTTTACAATGGACTTCAGTCGTTCACATAATACGCTCGACAGGACCTTATATGCGATATTAAGAAGGCTTATCCCACGGTAATTGGCGCAAATGGTGGGATCGCCTTTCTTGTGGATTCGGCAGACCACACTGAGGTTCCAATCATTTGGAATGCATTCTTCCGACCATATTTTGCATAGCAGCTCATGAATGCATTTAAATAGAGCTTCGCCTCCATTCTTGAAGAGCTCAGCAGGAAAGCCATCGGCTCCTGCGGCTTTGTTGTTTTTAAGCCGAGCTATAGCTTTCAAGACTTCACTATGGTCAGGCAGCGGAACTTCAACGCTTTTGTCCACCATCGGTGTTTCCGGGATATCAGCGGAACTTCAACGCTGTCGTCCACAATTGGAGTTTCCGGGATATCATCTCTATTGACGGGATTGTTGTCGTCATTGCCATTCAGAAACCTAGAGAAGTGTTCCCTCTACATCGTCAGTGTACTCTGAATATCTTTCACTAGATTATCGTTTTCATCCTTGCAGGAAGAGGTCCCGGTCTTTAAACCATCGGCCAGGCGTCTTGTTTTTTCGGACCTCATTCCTGTCACCATGCATCTCAATATTCTCGCACTTGCGCATATCCGCTTCTATTTTCTTTCGCCTAAAAATACGTCTCTCTTCTCTCCTCTTCCCTTTGTATCGCTCCTTAGCAGCACGCGTTGCAAACGACTGCAGGGTGGCTTTGTAGGCGCTCATGTCACTGGTTTCGGCGAGGGCGGTAAAAGCAAATCACCTCTTCAGCAGCCGTACGCATAGAGTGGGAAATATGATTCCACTGTGCGCATGTATCGCTGATCGGAGGAGTGCTTTCTTGAGGCAGGAGTGAGAGTCGAGTAGCGAAGTCTTCGGCTGTTCGTTTTGATTGCAGCTTTTTAACGTCTAGCGTTCTCTGTGCTGGATTGTGCGCATTCTTGGTTGCGCACAGACGTGTAAGGATCATGGCTGCGACAAGATAATAATCCAAGTCTATATTGACACAACGGACCATGCGTACATCTAAAAAAACTGGAAGAGTGCTTTCCGTCAATCAAAACGTGATCAATTTGGTTGCGCGTCTTTTGATCAGGAGACAGCCAAGTGGCTTTATGAATATTGAGCTGCTTGAATCTAGTGCTACTAACGACCATGTTTCGCGCTGTGGCAAAGTCAATTAGCCTCATTCCGTTTTCGGAGGTATTGTCGTGAAAGCTGAACTTTCCGACTGTTGGTCCAAAGATATTTTCTTTTCCCACCTTGGCGTTGAAGTCACCAAGCACGATTTTTATGTCGTGGAGGGGGCTGCGCTTACAGGCCTCTGCAAGGCGCTCGTAGAAGCTGTCTTTGGTCTCATCGTTTTTGTCTTCTATCGGAGCGTGCGCACATATCAGTCTTATATTGAAAAATTTTGCCTTGATACGGACTACAGCAAGTCGTTCGTTCACAGGTGTGAATTGAAGGACATGATGCCGTCCTTCACAACATGATGCCGTCCTGCCAACCACAAATCCGTATCCAAACTCGTGCGTCTCCGTATGGCCCCTGTAGTAGATATCACAGGGTGCTTGCCGTGAGCAACCCTGTCCCTTTCATCGCATTTCTTGGATAGCAGTGATATCAGCTTTGTATCTTTCTAAGATATCTATCAGTTGGATAGAGGCACCATCCCAATTAAGGGTTCGGACGTTCCAAGTGCATATCCGTAAATCATTTTCAGTTTTTCGTTTGCGGTAGTCGTCATCAGATTTTGGGATCATTTTATCTTTATTCTTTTACGTTTCATTGAAATAGTTTTTTTACGTGGTGGGCTTCAAACCCAACGCACAACCCTTTAAAGGCAGGTAGCCCGCCGCTCAGATTAGCCGTCAAACTAACGGTTACCAGTTTGCCGTTTCTAGAGAACAACACGGAGAGGTTTGAGTCGACTTCAGACAATTCCGACATGGATAATGCTGGCTTCACAAAGTTGAGCCAGTCAGACACGTTGCCATGTAAAGATCGCCCCTCTGACCTGCACGCGTTGCCTTGTGAGGATCGTCCTTGCTTTTTCAAATACGGTCATATCAAAATGTTAAAAAATTTTCCGCGATATCAATTTTTTTTTTTAAATTCTACCTTTAAGTTTCCATAACACACAACTACAAAGTTGGTCGTCATCATACGCAAAGGTCGCACTCAAAAATATTCATTTGACAAAAACACAAAAAAAATCTTTTCCAACACAGATGCACACTTTTTTTTATTTTATTTTATATGATATCGAAAATATTTACATATTGAAAAAAATGTACATTCCTAAGATACTAACATATTCACTTTTTGTTGCATTATACTCGTATGTGTTGTAAGTGCACGTTGGTTTCATGGTTGTTGTATTTCTTTTTCTCCTTTTTTATAAATTTCTCATCAATACAAAGGAAATGAGTCAAAAATTGTACATGATGTAATGTTATGACGTTGGCAACGCTACCACACTCAGAAAAAAAGTAGTTCGATTAACAGTAAAAACTGTTAAATTCCATCCAACAGACGAGTTTCTTCCATTTAACAGTTTGAAGTGATAAATTAACGGTGAACTGATTAAGTAAAGCAGTTATTTTATCAACAGTTTAAGACTGTTAATTCAAAAAAATCGACTGTTGGATGGGATTTAACGCTGTACATTTTTTTTTTCTGAGTGCAAAACACCAACGCCTGCTTAAATATACAATTATTCAAAAATACACACACATACACTAGTGAACTTACACAAGCACACACAAACGCACGAACTGGAGTGCAACGTGCATGTGTTAAGTGCAGTTGGATTATTTTTAAAATTTTGTTGCACTACACTTCACACTATTTCTCAACTTCTAGGATTCTCA
The DNA here is from genome assembly GCA_943735915.1 of Pherbina coryleti. Taxonomy (NCBI): domain Eukaryota; kingdom Metazoa; phylum Arthropoda; class Insecta; order Diptera; family Sciomyzidae; genus Pherbina; species Pherbina coryleti. The sequence continues at coordinate 93,211,497 of OX030949.1, forward strand.
ATTCGTCCCTCTATCCCCTCCTACCCTACCGTAGTCATCATCTATCGTGTGTGTGGCTTTCTTTCTATGCATATCGAATCCATTTTTCGAACTTATGCTAAATTTAATATTTTCGCAGCATCTTTGTTGCTGCTTATCCGTGGCATATCCGTTTCTTAACTCATACAACTATTTGCCATTCTGATCCTTCATATTTTGCAGTCAATTTCTTTTCATATTTTCTTTTTTTTCTTCCTTTTTTGTTGTTCTTGTTGCTTTTGATGATGCGAAAAAATACGTGTTCTCAAGAAATTGACTTATTTTACTGTACATTGAATAGAAAAAGCACAGGAAAAAATAACGTGACAACGATTGAACGTGAGATGTAAAGCTTTTAAAAGCTTACTTTTAAATTGCATTTAATTTTATAAGTGCTGAAAATTAAATGAAATATACAAAAAATTGCTTTTGAATAATTAATCCTAAGCTATGAATTCATTCGCTTTAAATTTAAGTGTTTCCCGAATATCAATGAGTCAAAATGGCAGTATTGAAGTTTTTAACGGCATTTTGGAACAACAGTCGTAATATTTTCAATATGCTGCAGAAATTGTGTCTGTAAATATACTGAAGAGTTAATTGGAGAAACAAAGTCGATAGGAGGATATTGCCTTTTAATAGCGGACTCTTGCGGCTAACAATGAAAAAACAGTGGTTAATCAATTAAAATGGTTTTATTGTTTTTCAAAGTATTCTCCCAGATGAGAATGAGATTGTACCTTCGAAACCAGGTTTTTGAAAGCCTTAACGACTTGATCAGGCCGACATGATTTGAAAAAAACTGGCAACTATTTGCCATAAATGCCGAAGGATGAGTCCATCTCACTGTACGTCACGGTCTACTTCCAACAGTTAATGCACATCACCAATCTCTTGGATGCCTTGGAGAAAACGACGACTACGCTTGAACTCATTGAACTACCGCTTTACACTCGGTGAGTGTGGTGCTTCACCAAAAGTCGAACTAAGTTATCGATACGTTCTTTCTTGTCAATCCACGGCGAAAATCGTAAAAAATCATCACCCGAAAATGTTCTCGTTTTAAACCCATTTTTTGCTGAAATATAATTTTCAAACCGCTGTAAACAACACAATAAGCGCACGTACACCAAAACGTTGTGAATACGTTTATCCTAGAAAATGTCAAATTTTCGAATGGAACTGTCAAAATTCATCTGGCAATGCTTAGTGTTACCGAGGCGCAAGACTTAAAATGCAGACCTGGTGAATTACTCAACAAAACTCAGAGTGAACAAAATTATGAAAACACATAAAGAAATTTCATTTATTTGATAATTTTGAAATAATGGATGACTTAAAAAGAAAATTTAATCTATATATAAATCTTCAGTGTTTCTCAACCGATTTTGATAATTTTTTTTTTTTTTAAATCAACAAGAGCAGGGAGGAGGAGTGTACCGAATATGTATTGTGGGCGTGGCACATCCCATACAACCAAAATTTGTGATATCGAAAAGCTTTAGAGCAGTGTAGGGCAGTGTATGAAAGTGACTCGCGTGCTAGACTCTTAGAGACTCGTTTAAGAACTCTCTCTCGTGTCTCACATACATAAACACCGACAAGAAGTTATTTTAATCAGTTGGCGCTGAGGCTTCATGTTGTAGGTTTAACTCTGCATGATGCTTTGAACTTGAGTGTTATGCACCGCAAAAAATAGATGAGTGAGTAAACGATTATTTATTTTCAGAAAATTTCTTTGGGCAATGGATGAAATTCAATTCAATTTTTGGATCGAAGACTTGCTTTATGTGTTTTTTTTTTTTTTTTTGTTAGACTGGAATTTTAAATTCAGAAGATTTATTTTGATTTAAATCTTAAAATCAAAACAAAAACATGAAAATAAAATAAAATCTAAACTAAAAATAAAATATTAAACAAGCAATCCTATTTACTGATACCTGCACAAAAATTTTTTTTCAGTGATGAGAGCGAGACAAAATTACAGAAAATATAATAGTATTGGTGTGCCCATCACTGTTTTAGAGCAGTGATGTTCACGTAGAAACACGCGTGGTGAGACTCGAAAGCTTTATTCGAGAATCGAAACACGTACACGATCGAATGCACGAAATTCTTTCAATCAGTTGGCGCTGAAACTTGTAACGAACTTTCTAGCCGGGGTTAGCTCGCCGGATAGCCGGGGTTCGTACAAAAAATTTATTTCCGTAGTCTTTTTAAATTATAAACGCAATGGTTCATTTACTTCACTATTAAAGTCTTTATTTCAAATGTTTGTTTTTCACAGAAGAAAAAAAAAACAACTATTCATATTCTTTTATTCAGTTGCTAAATAATCGCCGTTGCTCCTGATTTCCCTCGAAGTCACGGATCCTGAATTCCGTTCGTTTGTCTGTCCTCTGAGTATTTACGGTGGGCCGTCCGGTATAGAACCACTCGGGCCAGGTGTAAGCTTGGTCGTTGTCCTTGTACAAAATATGGTCTGAACCTAGTGGGCGATCGACTTGGATGCTTTTAGAGCAGACCGTCCGGTATGAAACCACTCGGGTCGACAGAAAAAACAACTTTCGTGATGCCACTGGTATGTTTTATGACCGGCCGTCCGATATGAAACCACTCGGGCCGACAAGAAACACTGTTCACTACTGCCTTTAATCACTCGTGCTTAGTCACTTGTACACTTGTTCACTTTGTCACTTGTTCACTGGGTCACTTGTTCACTCTGTTACTTGTTCACTTGACTCACCGATGTGCGTTGTTCGCGTGTTGACTTCAAAAGAGAGCCCACTGTTGGTTTGCTGACTCCTTTTATCCCCAAAAAGGGTAACGGGACCTTGTTTGTGTCGACAATTTCCATCTGATGTCGACCTTGAATTTTTCTCGCCTAGAAATAGCGGCAACCTTTTGTCTTGCATGTTATTGTTGTCATAGTCGCTGTTTAATGACCCCTATGTGTTTTGTTATTGCCACGTGTGGGTGCATAGAATGCATGTTGTTTGTGTGTTTTTGCTTGTGACTTCGTTATATAGTTTTGTTGTTGTGCCAATTGATCAGGCCACTGGCTTGCTGTATGTGTTGTTATTGTTGGTTTGCGGGTCACAAACATTTCTTAGTTTGTTTTGTTGTTGTGCCAATTGATCAGGCCACTGGCTTGCTGTATGTGTTGTTATTGTTTGTTTGCGGGTCGCCCAGCTGCGTGTTTTGTGGACAGGGGCGGTTCGCGGGTTATTGTCCAGGTGCGGTTTAGGGTTGCAGGGCGGGTTCGTGTTTTTCGGGGCCCTTTGTGCAGCGGTGTTTTATAGGGAGCTGTAAGGCATAAATTCAGCGAATTTATGTTTCCTTACACCCCCCCCTTACTTCCAGGTAGAAGGCTGAGTACGATGCTACTTTCCGTTATCGTGACTTGGTAGTTGCTTTCGGTGTATTTGATGTCGTAACTGGCTTTCGTGCTCGTTTGGTTCTTCGGTGTGAAATTCTTTCAATTCGCTCACGTGTGCTGTCCGTACACTACTGTCTTTGTCGCCCCGGACCTGTACGATGACTGGAGATGTGAACCCCACGACTCGGTAAGGTCCGTCGTGCCGAGGTGCGAGTTTGGCTGCGAAATTGTCGACTGCTTTCGACAGTTGGTGTTGCTTTAGGAGTACCAACCTCTGGTCGCCACGCCCTTCTCCTGAGGTTGTAGTGCCTTGCTTGGTCCTGTGCTGCCTTTCTTAGGTTCCGATGAACCATTTGGAATACTTCCTTCAGTCGGACTGCTCCACCAATGGGGTTTTGGGGACACGTTCCTGTACCCAGCGCCTGTTTCATCAAAGAGTGCCTTTGGCAGTCTCGGTTCTCTTCCTTGCGTCAAGAATGCAGGTGTATAACCGGTGGTGTCCGAAACACTTGTATTTAGCTCTAAAGAAATCTCGGGTAGCAGATCATCCCATTTGCGCTGATCTGTTCCAGTCAGCCGTGCTATCATCCTCTTCACGTTCCTATTTGCTCTCTCGGTGCGATTTTCCTGCGGCGTGTGGGGTGCCGTGAACTGTTGCCTGATCCCCATGTCCTTGAGAAAGCGTTGGAAAACCTTGCTGCAAAATTGTGACCCATTGTCAGTCATCAAAACTTTTGGGACCCCATATCTTGATATGATCCGCTCCCGCAATACTTTGCTTAATGCGCCCCCCGTAGCTCGTCGTAGTGGAACTATCTCCTTCCATTTTGAGAATTTATCAAACATCACCAGCAGCATCGTATTTCCATGCGTGGAACGAGGAAGTGGGCCTACAAAATCCATGCAAAGGATGGACCACGGTTCGTCTGCAATCTGCGTCAACATCTGTCCGGCAGGTTTGCTCTGGCTCGGTTTGTATTTTTGGCATGATTCACAAAGTTTTATGTGCCGTCGTATATCACGAGCCATACCAGGCCAGTAGTATAGATTTGCTATTCGAGCTGTTGTCTTCCTGATTCCCATATGCCCCGCACATGGATTATTATGATTTTCGGAAAGTACTCGAGACCGAAGTTGAGAAGGGACGCAAAGCTTCCATGATTCACAATCCTCGTCATTTGTGCGTCCTGAAATATAGCGGTATAGCTGCCCCTGAACGATGCTGTAATCGGGTAACTTCTCCGGTTCTCGCTTTACCGTCGACATCTTCGAAACATACCACTTACAACCTTGCTGCTCACTGATAATTGCGCGTAGTCTTTCAAAACCCTGCAGTTCCTTCTCTAGAAAGTTTTTCAACAGTTCCCTTTCCGGGATTGTATCCCCACGCCATCTGTTTTCCTCGTCCATTGGACCGTCTCTAGCTGTTCGTGTAGTGCACTGGCCGGTCCGTTTATTTAGCTTTTCCCGTTGATTTGCACGTTCCGTCTCCTTCGCTTTGTTCACGCTGTCTGAAATTCTCCCACGGGCCACTGCACACACGCGAACGTTCTGTTTTTTCGTTGGCTCCTCCTCTCTATGCAATCTGATGATTTCACCTCCACAACTTATCTCCGCGCAAGTTGTCTGAAGGAAATCCATGCCTAAGATCACGTTGTCTATTACGCCTGAAAGGATCAATAGTGTCATATGACAGCGAGCCGTCCCCAGCCTGACCTCTACTTGTATCCCTTGACTGACTTCACGTATGGTGCCATCTGCCATCCTCACTGAGACCTTTACCAATACCCGTTTCCCTCGTTTCATAAGCTTTTCTGCAAAGACCTCACTTATAAAACTTCTCGTTGCACCCGTGTCGATGGTTGCAATTGCTGCTTCTTCGTCTAGTGTGATTGTAGCAAAGATTCGGTTTTCGTCGACTCCTAGCTTAGTTAGTGCAACCGGGGTCTGCCCTGACGCTTGGATCCCTCCACACCCCGTCGTTGAGTGGATCCTTGGCCGTTTTCCCGCTTGCCGCCAACAGCACTCCACCGTAAGTGTGTTCCATCGGCCACACTCCCAGCAAAACAACACTCTTGTGTTTCGGCATTCTCTCTTGAAATGGCCCTCCTGACCACACCAACGACAAGCTGTCTTAGGATTTATCCGGGTGTTCTCTGGAACTGTTGGGATCATGCGGAGCTGCTCGTGACGCAAACGAGGCAGGCCCGTTCGAGGTTGCCCTTTCCCTTGGTCCGCTTGAATTACCTCAAAATCGTCTGCCATGGCCATCAGTTCGTCCAGGTTGCTGAAATCCTTTCGGCGTATGTATAACAGGTAATCTGGTTGAAGATTTTTGTAGATCTGTTGTAATTGTTGTTCCTCTGTGAAACAAGCCTGGCGCATAAGGCTCTGAAGAGTGAGGACATAGTCCTTAAAAGGTTCCCTAGGTCTCTGTTGTCTCTTTCGAATTTCATCCTCCAGGCGCTCAAAATGTCGTGTATGCAAAAAAAATTTAAGAAGATCCCTCTTGAACAGCACCCATGTATTCCACTGCCTGTTATTATTTCTCCACCATGCTAACGCCTTATCTTTCAAAAGTTCGGGCATTGACCTTGGGAGCAGATCTTTATTGATTCCATATGCTGTGGCCAACTCCTCTATCCTCTCGATAAACGCGTTTGGGTCTTTACCGCCATCATATTTTACGGACCACTTCCGTACCTGATCAATCACGGCGTGATACGATTGTGTCCTCATTTCCTCACTTTCGGCACCCTCTCCTGGTATGGGATTTCGAGATCGTCGCTCTTCAGGTAGTTGAAAATTTGGCGTTGTGCCTGTCGGTGCCCTCTGACCCTTTGAAGATGGAAACGCTGTCTCTGGAATCGGAGATAGACTACAACTGTACCGTGCCTCGAGCTCTTCCAGTCTTTGCTTCTGTGACGGGCTGAATTCCGCGCCAGCAATCCATTTGGAGAACCGTCTCCTTAGTTCCTCCATGACTCCATCTCCATTTAGGTCGAACTCTTGCATATACGACTGCAATTGTTCTTTTGATAGGGAGTACAGTTACCCGGTCTTCACCATTATGATTTTTTTCTCTGCTTTTGAAGGGTTTTTTTTATATTTAATTTCTCTGCGTTTTTTCTTTTTCACTGTGCTTACGAGTTTTTTTTTTTTGTTCTCACTGTTTGAATCTTTTTTTTCACTGTTTGAGTCTTTTTATTTTTTTCTCACTGTTTGAGTCTTTTTACTTTTTTCACTGTTTGAGTCCTTTTTTTTTTTCTCACTGTTTGAGTCCCTGCTCGGGCGCCATTTGTAACGAACTTTCTAGCCGGGGTTAGCTCGCCGGATAGCCGGGGTTCGTACAAAAAATTTATTTCCGTAGTCTTTTTAAATTATAAACGCAAGGGTTCATTTACTTCACTATTAAAGTCTTTATTTCAAATGTTTGTTTTTCACAGAAGAAAAAAAAAACAACTATTCATATTCTTTTATTCAGTTGCTAAATAATCGCCGTTGCTCCTGATTTCCCTCGAAGTCACGGATCCTGAATTCCGTTCGTTTGTCTGTCCTCTGAGTATTTACGGTGGGCCGTCCGGTATAGAACCACTCGGGCCAGGTGTAAGCTTGGTCGTTGTCCTTGTACAAAATATGGTCTGAACCTAGTGGGCGATCGACTTGGATGCTTTTAGAGCAGACCGTCCGGTATGAAACCACTCGGGTCGACAGAAAAAACAACTTTCGTGATGCCACTGGTATGTTTTATGACCGGCCGTCCGATATGAAACCACTCGGGCCGACAAGAAACACTGTTCACTACTGCCTTTAATCACTCGTGCTTAGTCACTTGTACACTTGTTCACTTTGTCACTTGTTCACTGGGTCACTTGTTCACTCTGTTACTTGTTCACTTGACTCACCGATGTGCGTTGTTCGCGTGTTGACTTCAAAAGAGAGCCCACTGTTGGTTTGCTGACTCCTTTTATCCCCAAAAAGGGTAACGGGACCTTGTTTGTGTCGACAATTTCCATCTGATGTCGACCTTGAATTTTTCTCGCCTAGAAATAGCGGCAACCTTTTGTCTTGCATGTTATTGTTGTCATAGTCGCTGTTTAATGACCCCTATGTGTTTTGTTATTGCCACGTGTGGGTGCATAGAATGCATGTTGTTTGTGTGTTTTTGCTTGTGACTTCGTTATATAGTTTTGTTGTTGTGCCAATTGATCAGGCCACTGGCTTGCTGTATGTGTTGTTATTGTTGGTTTGCGGGTCACAAACATTTCTTAGTTTGTTTTGTTGTTGTGCCAATTGATCAGGCCACTGGCTTGCTGTATGTGTTGTTATTGTTTGTTTGCGGGTCGCCCAGCTGCGTGTTTTGTGGACAGGGGCGGTTCGCGGGTTATTGTCCAGGTGCGGTTTAGGGTTGCAGGGCGGGTTCGTGTTTTTCGGGGCCCTTTGTGCAGCGGTGTTTTATAGGGAGCTGTAAGGCATAAATTCAGCGAATTTATGTTTCCTTACAAACTTCAAGCAAGAAGGTTCGCGGCTCTTGGTTGTGTGTTTTAAACTGCATAATAATGATAATGACAGTGACAATGATTATGATAGTGATAATGATAATGCTACTCATAGAGATAATGATAATGCAATGCTAATCATAACACAGTTCTTGCCAAATAACTTCACAACAATTTTTGTCAGTGTAGAGAGCGAGAGAGTTATAAGCACAAGCACAAAAGTCGAAAATTGTAGTAGTATGCGTGTGAACACCACTTCTTTAGAGCAGTGATATTCACGTAGTACCAGTGTTGCCAGAAATTTTTGCGGAAAAAGGCTAGATGGGCTTTAAAAAAGGGCTAGAAAAGGCTAGATGGCTTAAAAAAAGGGCTAAGAAAGGGCTAGATTTTTTAACATTATTTTTTACTCTGTGAATATACGTACGTATTTATATATTTACATACTATATGAATATGATATAAAACAATACCAAGAACAAAACATATTTTAGATTAATTAAAATTGAATTCGGTCTTTCAAGCTCAAATATATAATAAGTATAAATCCCGTATTTTTTGGAATTTTTCGGATTTTTATTGCTTGCACTCAGTTCCTTAAATTCCATTAATCAGACAAAGCCGCATTGCTGGAGCTGGAAGTACTTACAGTTTCATCATTAGAATCACCTATTTTCCAACTCATTTCTTGTATGAATTTAGAAACTTTATTGAAATATCTAGTAAATGGAAACCAGAATTGCAAAGAATATTTGTTTTCTCCATTTCCAGTTGAAATAACGTTACATTTCTGAAGTGCTGCCAAATATAATATTTTTTGAGCACAGGGTTGCACTGGGTCCATACCAGAGATCTACAACAAGTCAATTGAAAATCAAGTAACTTGAACAGAACCAAGTTTTGACGTGACTTGTAGAAATTTGATATGTTTGTAACCTACAAGCCACGACTAGCTTCTGAAAAACGAATCATAAGTCAGACTTGATTCTACTTTGTTTCTACCCTACCTTAATTGATAGCAAAGATCAAGCTTTCTACTTTTCAAGTCTAAGCGACTGCACTGCCGTAGAAGACCACTGACGAGCGTCTTATACTTTTCTATACAAAGTGACGAATTTAATTAACCCCTAAGGAAAAATGTTCCTTTTGCAAAAGTAATGGGTCATACATATTAACCCATATTAATCCAATGCTTTAAAGTTAAACTGTATTCTTAATTCGAGAAACGAAGTTTGCACTGACGACACGAAGTTATTTTCTCGAACTTCGAAAACAGACTTGAAAATAAACAATTTGTAGGCAAAATAATTACTTTTTCCCTACATTTCAAGTTTCTACATTTCCAGTTTTCTACATTTGGCGACTTAATTCTTGCTGCCTATGATTCACGAAAACTTGTTGTTTCCCTGCCTCGACTCGCAGGGTGTTGAAAAACTAAAGGAACTTGAAACCACAAATGGATCCATTCATGCAGATCTCTGGTCCATACATCTTAAGCAATATATCAAAAAAGGCTAGAAAAGGCTAGAACGAAACAAAAAAAAAACCTAAAAAAAAGGCTAAAGGCTAGATGGTATTTTTCGAGGCTAGACGACAGAAAAAAGGCTAGATTTAGCCTCAAAAAGGCTAGACTGGCAACACTGCGTAGTACCACGCGTGGTGAGACTCGATGGCTTTATTCGAGAATCGAAACACGTACACGATCAAACGCACGGAGTTCTCTCAATTAGTAGGCGCTGAGACCACTGATGTTAACGGCACAGTAATTACTGTTTTCTACAGTAATTTGACTGCTCATACAGTACGACAGTAATTTTTCGAAAAATCAAGTAATTTCAATGGCCGGCCAAAAATATAACGTTTATTTAGAAAAAAATTATTAAAATCACATTTATAACATCTCTGTTCTTCTTATAATGTAACCATCCCTGGAATTGCTAATTGCGTTGCTAACTTTGCAAATAATAGTGTATATGTGCATGGCTAACACTGACAACCGTACAGTTCTAAATAACGCATTTTGAGCTTTTAAAATGATCTATGTAAGATCATTTAGATGAATAATATCTTAAATTCTTAATTTTTTGTAATGTATTAAGTATCCAAACATATGTTGTTACGTTTGTATATTATACTTATAACAGCTGAAGACTGAAGAAATATATTTTTGTGGCGGTTGTGGCCGAGTGCGTTAAAGTGCCTGAACCACTTGGTAAAAATTTTCGAGTCGCGAGGTTCGAGGTTCGAATCCGCTACTAGACACGCTAAATATTTTCAATTGAAATAAATTTTTCTGATCTGTCGTCACTTCTCAGACAATGGCAAACCTCAGAGAGTAAATAAAGCCATGTAAAGTTTATTGAGAACATGTAGATTCGGCATAAAACGAGGAGGTCCAGTTCTCGATCAATTGTGTACAATTGAAATTGGTCAAAGAATTGGGCAAGTTCATTATTATATTATATTATTTTTTTTAAATAGTAGATTTACAATTTACTCTCGTAACCCGAGAGTATTCTCGTAACCCAAAACTCTTTCTTGAGCATTCATATGCATTTTTTTATATTGTTTGATTTAGTCGTTAAGTGATCAATAAACTGGAGCCACACAAAATTGTATTAGTTCTCGCGTTTTTATTCTTAGCAGCAGAGGAATTTATTTTAACCGATCCCAGCGACCAAAAATTTTTGTTATATTCCCGTTCTAAGAACTAATAAGTAAACTTATAAAGTTAAGTAACAATCACTAGGTCCAATTTATGAAATGGAAAACTACTGTTGGACTTTGTCATTTTGAAACTTAGTAACAGAAAAAAGGTTCCGAACATCAGTTATATAAATATAATTAAACAACTGTATAAAAATTAACATTTTAATTGATTTTATATTTGTTTCAGTTATACAGTAATTCCACAGTAATTTTTGAGCCAATTCACAGTAATTTTGCATCAAAAACAGTAACTATTCGTGCCTAACACAGTAATTTCTACAAATTATGTTAACATCACTGGCTGAGACTTCAAGCTGGAAGGTTCGCGTCGCTTGGTCGTGTGTTTTGCACTGCACGAAATGTTAGAGGCATATGAAATTGCGTTATTTGCAGAATTATAATATAATAATGAAAATTATAATGATAGTGATAATGATAATGATAGTGATAATGATAATGATACTGATATAATGATAACGACAATGATAATTATAACAGAATTTTTGCTTAGTACCAGCATAAAATTTTTGTCAGTGCAGAGAGTGAGAGAGCTACAAACACAAGCACAAAAGTCGAAAATTATAGTCGTATGCGTGTGAACACCAATGCTTTAGAGTTATAGGTCACACATCCTCGGAAATCGGTACTTGATCTCAAATAACACGTACCATTCTACTGGTTACATATTATGGGCGTTGTAATAGGGGCGTGACATTTTTCAGCAGAACAAAAAAAAAAGTTTTGGTATAACTTTCAAATTATAAGTCACAAATCAATGAGAGTCCGTAGAAACTTCCTATTTAGTCGCGTTTTTTTACTGGAAAAATTGAACAAGCTTTAGACAAGGAGGCGTGGCACTACCCATACAATTTAAAGTTTTTATATCGAAAAGCTTTGGAAGTAAATTCCGTATAACAATGAAACTCAATATGGAGTTCCCACTTGGTGATATCCTTCTACAAGAAATTAGAATATGGGAAGAATGGTACTGGGACGGGCATTGGTGTGGCTCCGCATATATAAGCCAAATTTTTGATATCGAATAACTTTGAAAGTAAAAGTCACAGAACATGGAAACTCAGAATGCAGTTACTATTTTTTAGTGTAGTTTTCCTACTGGTATGCGTATGGTGCGGTATGAGTTCGGTTACGTTTGCTCACACAGAAAAAAAAGAGTAGAACTTTTACCTAAAAATGTAGTCAATTCAGCTAAAGTAATCCGGTGATTTTCAGTCAACGAATTTGATTAGGTGCGCTACCAATTTCTAAATGTTAATTATATGCAATTATATTGGGTAGTTTAACTGCGAGAGTAGCTAAAAAAACCTAAATATTTAGGTGTACCTTCAACCATAAAATAGATAAGACACATAATTTATTAGAAGAATTAGCTAATTTTTTTTAAACTATGACCACTTCAGATTAGGCAAGCCACCTACTAAGTGTAGAAAAATCATCTAATTATTTAGATAGAATTTCCACTTAAGAGTGGGAATGCCGTGCAAAAAATATGCAAAAAATTTGTTTTTTGTTTTGCAATTTCTATTTTGAAGTGAAACTTTCCTTAGGTGACTTTACTTCATTTCGTCACATGATTGAGAAGAAAGATTTGTTTTATAGTAGATAGAATGAGAGAGATATATACATTGTATAAATGACTGAAAAATTTCTTTGCCACCGCTGAGATTCGAACCTATGATCTCAAGATTTCAACAACCAACGCCTTATCTATTGAGCTAAATTTCCAATTGAGGAATTTACGCTACATACCGATTAATCAAATTGCTGTAGATGCCCATAATTTAAGAGTTGTGGACCTCATATTTTTATATACATTTTGTTCACAAATTATCAAACGGCGTAACAGCACAGCGGTAAAGCGTTTGACTTGAACGCCAGCGGCCCGAGTTCAAATCTCGCAATGAGGCTTTAATTTTTGTAAAATGTTCTCACTTTGTTTTTATTTATGTTTTTTATAGGAGAGCGCTGTGCTCTCCTTGGGCTGCACAGAAATAAAAAATTCAAATACGGGAAAAAAACAAGTTGTAAGGAAAGCATTTGATTTATCCACGTAAATATTTATATAAAATTTATACTGAGGCGTGGATAATGCTAATATGCGTTATTTCCCTAGTGTACGAACAAATCGACAACTTGCATTAGGTAAAATAACTAGAAGAATTAGATGATTTAATAAGCAAAATTTTAGTTGAATTAACTAATTTTAATTAGGTGAATTACCTAATGCATGATTGTTAAATTAACTGTGTAAGTAGAAAAGTTGTTGAAAAGATTAGGTGAAATAGAAACTTTCACATTAGCTAAACTAGTTTAGGTAATAAATCAATTCTTTTATTTTCTGTGCATGAGTGAAGAAAGAAAAAAAATGTTTTCTATAAAAATAAAAAAAAAAAATCTATTTTTAAATGGTCGAATTTCGACGAAAGGCGATACTAGCATTTATTGAAAAACGTTTTTACGAATCACTGGATTCGCTCATTGATGAGTCTGCGAGGCAATCCTTGAGCGATTTTGGCTGTGGCGTCTCTGGTACCTCAACAAACCATGTGCGTCAGAAGTTAGTGCATATTTTTTTTTTAGATTAAGGCATCACGCTTGATAGGAAAAGATCGAAAGAGATAAGAAGAGCTTCCAACGAATTTTTTGCGTGTTATGCTCGCGATAGTGTTTGCTACTTCATTTGCCTTGTGATAGTGTTTGCATACTTTATGTCCTATGGGAAGTATGTATCACATCTGCTCCATGGAGTCAAATTTTGTGAACACTGGTGGACATTTTGTATCATACGAGTAAGTATAAGGAAACAAAGTGTCTTGCCATGTTCAAAGCATATATTTGGAGAGAAAAAAAGTTTTAAAGGATTTTTTTTTTAAGTTTTACGATTTATTGTAAAAAATTTATTACGAATTAATTTTTCAAAGCAATCGCTAGCCACTACTTTTTCCCATCTGGCAATTTTCGGACATCATCTCGAAAAAACGATGCTTTTGATGCGATCCACGAATTGATCCAATTTTGGAGTTCTTCAAAAGAGCGAAAGTGCTGATCCACAAAGGCATGCGTCATCGACGAAAACGTAGTCAGAAGCGGCAATGTCTGGGCTATACGGCATGTGGGGTAAAACTTTCCATTTCAGCGTTTCAAGGTATGTTTTGACCGGCTGCGCAAAATGTGGCCGAGCGTTGTCATTTTGCAAAATTACCTTGTCGTGCCCTTGCTCGTATTCTGACCGTTTCTGCTTCAATGCTCTACTCAAACGCATCAACTGCATTCGGTAGAGTTGCCCTGTGATGGTTTCACCCGGTTGTAGCAGCTCATAGTACCCCTCGCTCAATTGGTTCCATCAAATTCGGAGCATTACCTTGCCACTGTGAATATTCGTCTTTGGCGTCGGTTTTGACGTATGGCCGGGTGGCCCGTAAGATTTGGCCCGTTATCGTAATGAACTTATTATTCATCATCAGTTACATTACAATGCAAAAATCCCTTTATTTTTTTGCCGTTGGAGCAGCTGTTCACAAGTGAAAACACGGCGTTCGACGTCTTTCGGCTTCAATTCGTACGGCACCCAATATCCTAATTTTTGGATAATTCCCATATCTTTTAAGCTATGAGTCCCTCCCACTGAGACACTTAAGTCAACGGAGTCACTTTTACGAGTTCTTCCTGCGTTTGACACGAGTTTTCATCCAATATAGCCGCCAATTCGGCATCCTCAAACTTTTCTAGCCACCATTCGCGCTTTTTATCATCGGTATTAAAATCACAACTTTAAAACTCACCAAAACTCACCTGTGGAAATCGATGAAGCATGTTTCCCGTAAGCTTCTTGCACCATTCGATGCCCTTTCAGCTGTATTTTCCATCAAATGAAAGCAGAAAAGTAAACTTTCCCGCAAATTGTGTTTTGTTGGCAAAACCTAATGATAAGGCTTCACAATAAAGTTGGTCGCAACATTGTCCAATTCGATTTAATACTCGTGATGCCATCTCAAAAAAAACCATCAAAACTTTTTATACGCCTGATGCTTTAAAAGACTTAGAATTTATCTTAAACCCACATGACAGAGTTTGCAAAATCACCGAGAACCTAGTTATCAGATTTCCGTCTACTCTCATGATCTCCGCTGCGGCCTTAACTACCTTAAAAAAACTACTTGCAATATTTCTGTCGTTTGTAGCTCCGTTGCTTTGCTGCACCATATCAATTAGAAGTCCTATTCGTTGTCAAAACTCATTTACAACATATGCTTTTTTTTGTTTTTATTTTTTTTTTGTTGCATTGCCTCCTTGTCAAGTGAGCGCACTCGCCACTTTTTCGACTCTAATCTGTACGATATATGGAGTATGCACGTATATACTATGCATCTGCGTGTGCTGTCGACAATCCGTACGAAAAGGTGTTAGTGTTGGAAGGCATTTTTACAGCATCAATATCATTGATATTTTGACGTGACGAAGTTACGTTTTACCGCGCAGGTTTCCAAAAAAGTTGAAAAATGCATTTTTTCAAAATTCATGACCGTTGCATTGTATTGTTTCTCGTTGAGTATAAGAGCCACGAATAAAAAGCTGGTATGACCATAAGGGATAATTTTTTGACTTCATTATATAAACAAAACAAAAATTCAAAACATCATCGGAACGCGGTGGGAACTGCTTAACCCTAGAATACTAAACATAGCCTGTGAGGCGAAGCAAAAGACCTTTAGTATATGTAATGTATTTTAAAAAATGAATTATTTTTGTTAATTTTTTTTACTTAATACGTAATAAACATGTTTTTGTCTTTGTTTTAATATATTTTTATTTTTTTTAAAGTAAAATATGGATTTTATATAAAAATCGCCTCCCAGGCGAAGTTTAGCATTAGAGGACTAAAAAATATGTTTAGTATTCTAGGGTTAAGCAACACAACTGAAAATTTGTTACATGGAATTATTACTCGCTAGGTATTAGTGCTAGGATTAAAAATACGATACGCCAATAAAAGCCTACTTTAAGCCCTCAAAACAAAATTATACAAAAAATTTTTGTCGTCATGGGAACACAGAGAGATCCGCTCAAAGATCGACAATGCAACATTCATGCAGCGGCGTTGCATTGAATTTTTACTCGGTGAGTATATAAGCTACAATAAATGTTTAAAAAGGAAAATGAAGGATTCATACTTGGCCTTACGATAGAAAAAAAGAAATTCTGACGTCACCAGATCGTGAATATAGCAGCATATGTAACAGAAATG
Organism: Pherbina coryleti; assembly: GCA_943735915.1. Lineage (NCBI taxonomy): Eukaryota > Metazoa > Arthropoda > Insecta > Diptera > Sciomyzidae > Pherbina > Pherbina coryleti. Next base: position 93,227,365 of record OX030949.1, read on the forward strand.
TAATGGAATGTCGTTACATGGAATTATTACTCACTGAGAAGACGAGCTGTGGTAAATTTTGTTTTACGACAGCAGAGGTGTGTTACTACGCTTCACAACTAAAATAAAAAAAAAAAATTCTTATCGTCATGATTTCAGGGTGGCAACCACATAAAGCAGTAAAAATGCTACAACCATGAAAAAACGTTGCATCGAATTTTTACTCTGTGACTACTGGCGTAACGGTAAATTTTAAGGATCACAAAAGAAGGTGAGGTCTTCGGGCACATAATAAAAATACAAAAAATTATTGACGTCGTCATGAGGCCTCTCATGAAACCGCCTAAAGTGAGGCATATGCATCACTTTTGCTGGATTAATTTCATGCAGCTAAAGCTAAGTTAATACCCCAAGGAAGAGCACAACCAATGGAGAAGCAAGTCAAAAAAAAAAACAAGCAAAAGCAAAAGTAACACTAATACAAACACAAACACCAACACCAACACGAACATCAACACCAACACCAACACCAACACCAACATCAACATCAACATCAACATCAACATCAACATCAACATCAACATCAACATCAACATCAACATCAACATCAACATCAACATCAACATCAACATCAACATCAACATCAACATCAACATCAACATCAACATCAACATCAACATCAACATCAACATCAACATCAACATCAACATAAACATCAATTCCAACAACAACACCAACATCAACATCAACATCAACATCAACATCAACATCAACATCAACATCAACATCAACATCAACATCAACATCAACATCAACATCAACATCAACATCAACATCAACATCAACATCAACATCAACATCAACATCAACATCAACATCAACATCAACATCAACATCAACATCAACATAAACATCAACATCAACATCAACATCAACATTAACATCAACATCAACATCAACATCAACATCAACAACAACAACAACAAGAAACACCGTCACGTCAAAACCTACGGGTGTGTCAACGACACAGCCAACTCTTTTTTTTTTTTTGTTTAGCTTTGCATATATAACAGGATTGTGATGACTTATGTCCTGCCAAAGCATTAGCAACTTTTCCATCCATCATTCTTTTCATAGAAACATGAAAACATTGACATCATTTACGTTAATTTGAATCCTTGTTGTTTTTAATTTCGCGATCAGACTTTCGATGTATACACTCTCCTCATTTATAATATCTGTGGTCTCCTTTATAAATTGAAACCATATAGGAGCGCGAAATCGCGTGCAGGAGGGACGAGAGTTGTGCTAACAAATGTATTCGGGAGTTTCTGTTTTTGCTATCAAACGTAATGGGACAATTGAAGTTTAAAGCATTTCTGATTCCGTCCTGCTTTTACTCTCGGGAAATTCATTCTAATACTTGTAATGGCCAGAGCTCCCATCAAAGCCCCATTTATATGTCATTTCCAACTTCATGGTATTATTTTCGGTAAGGATCGTGGTAATTATATCCATTCGAACTTTCCCTAGTCACTGGATGCAATGATCGAGAAGCCTTTGTAGCTCCACTTCGCCTATCGTCACTGTTATTTTTATTTGTTTAGGATAGAAGTCTTTTTTGGCTTTCAAAACATTTCCGTATGGGGAATACATTTCGTAGTTCCTCTCCTTCGGTTCCTTATTTAACTGTTTATTTTGTTGGACAGTCAGCTTCAATTTTATTATAAGCGATAAAGCTTTTTCCGAGGAATAAGGTCTAACAGTGTTTTCCTTGATTTCATACGTTTTACAAGACGGAGCGAGGGAGATGTTGATTCTGAGGTTCGTTTTCAGTCGACAGAAGTCTTCGCCTTGCTTTGTAAAGCCCGTTTGAGCCGCGAATACTAAATATTGTGGAGTGTGAAGGGCAGCCTGCTGCTTCGTTCTCTTCTTCTTCAAAACAAAACTCTACGCGAAGAAGTCCTTCGCCCCCCTGGTCGGGAAAATTTTTATATTTTTGTACAGAGTTTTCCAATAGGGACTTGACAATTTTGAATTAAATTTCTGAATGCACCCTTTCACTAATCATCGAACTGTCACTGTCAATTTATTCAGTAAACTGAACATTTTTATCATGGTACAATAATGAACAACGTCTGCAAATTATAAAAATTTGCTGCCGAAATTCGGAGTCGGTGATCGCAACTGTAATTTAATTCTCGCCCTAGTAGACAGACAAAAACAAGTTAAGTGCAAAAATTTGAGTCTACATATTCGTTGTGTGATGTTGCCGTGCCAGTGAGACAACGGGTTAGTCGAAGTGTCAAAAATATAGCTGCCGTTCAGGCGTCCGTAGCAAACGGTACAAAATAGTCAATTCTACGGCGTTCTCAAGAATTGGGCATCACCCAGACCACTTTATGGTGAATTTTGCGTAAGGATCTTGGTTTAGACCCATACAAGATCAAGCTGACTCAAGAATTGAAGCCGATGGACTATTTAGAGCGACGTACGTTATCCGATTGGGCTCTGGAAAAGATGCGCCAAGATGATAAATTTTATCGCAAAATCATCTTCAGTGACGAAGCTAATTTTTGTCTCAATGGGTTCGTCAATAAGCAAAATATGCGTTATGGTCGGGTGAAAATCCACATGTGCTTCATGAGTCACCACTTCATCCTCAAAAACTAGCTGTTTGGTGCGGTTTGCATGCCGGCGGCGTCATTGGACCATATTTTTTCGTCGCCGATAACGATCATAACGTTACTGTGAATGGCCATCGTTATCGCGTCATGATTACCGATTTTTTTTTTTTTGCCCGAATTGGAAGATTTGGACTTGGACGGCATGTGGTTCTAACAGGACGGTGCCACAAGCCACACAGCACACGTTACAATCGATTTGTTGAAGAGTAAGTTTGATGAGCGTGTTATCTCAAGAAATGGGCCAGTCGATTGGCCGCCTCGTTCGTGCTATTTAACACCTCTAGACTATACTTTTTGGGGCTACGTCAAGTCATTGGTCTATGCCAACAAGCCGACGAAGTTGAAAGACATCAGAGCCAACATTGAACGCGAAATAACGGCCGTTTCGGCCGAAATGTGTGGCCGAGTCATCAAAAATTGGGTCCAACGAATCGACCGCTGCATACGTGCCCCGTATGTGGCCACCGCGGCCATATGAACGAAGTCGAGTTCCATTCATAAATGTTTTGACTGTACTTCAAGCCAATAACAAAGTTTTGAAAATATCTCAAATGGTTTGCGTTTTATTTAAAAAAAAGTTGTCAAGCCCTTAATGGAAAAGCCTTTATATTTTACATTTTCATCTCACCATTTTCATATACGTGTACACAAATGCATACCTTTACGCCTTGCCCCCTTGCAAAATTCCTGCGGACGCCTACGTTCCGGCCTTAAGTGAAAATGGGAGTTATAGTGGAAATATCCACAATTTCATTCAATTTTGCTAACTTCGAAACCAATGTTTGTAGACATTATTTACACAACAGTCTTTCATTTGCAATAATAAAAAAGCCTGATCAATTTCAAATTCAACAAGATATTGATAATAAAATGATTTTCTTTGTACAGTTGTTTGCTTGTCTTTACAGTTCAGGAAGCCTCTTAAACATTATTCTCAACCAAAGAAACTTCTTCCTAATAAGCTTTTGATATAAATAGAGAAACAATCAAGAATTTAAATAAACAGACATTTAACTATTTCCCCCAGATAAACATTCAAATACAAAAGAGTCCAATAAGAAAATTAAACAGAAATAAAAAACAGAAATTGATCTCTTCACCGTATACATTTCAACATACTCCACACCACACCCTGGCCCAATACTCACCTCATATGTGGTGACCAAATCGTTGTCCTCAATGTAGAACTCACGCAGTGCAGCGTAATTCAAATTGGAAATAACTTCGGCGTATTTATTTTGGACCAACCAGTATTTATTGTGATAGCAAAGACGAAGTTTATTCAAAAGCAATTTCGGCGATATGAACAGTCGCACATCGTCATCTGCTGTTGCTGCTGTTGCTCCTTTGCAGTCAGAAGCAACATCTTGGGGTCGAGCAGGAGCAGTGGCTCTGTGTTCATTGTTAGTATGCTGTAGCAGTAGCTTCCTGTTGTTGAGTCCATCAACAACATGAGTGTCATTATTGTCGAAATTGTCGTCATACAAGTAGGAAGAATCGGGCACATCAACGTCTTGGTTCTTGTAGACATTGTGAACGACGTTGTCATCATAGTCAACGTTTTCCTTGTCGTTGTCGTTGTAGTTGTCGTTGTCATTTTTCAATTTCAATTGAATGGCATTCAAAACCGATGCTATAAGCTCATCATTATCAATGAAATGCTTTGAAGGACATGCAGTAGATGCAGCATTGCAAGGATCAGCACAAGTTCTCCTCGAGCAAAGTATTCTTGTAAGCGCATCGTTAGGATTCTTCTCTGGGTAGCAGCTCATGTTGCTGTTGTTGCCGTCGAAAATATCCTTGAATGCTTTTGTTACACTTTGTTTGCGCTTTTCATGCTGGTTTTGTAGATTTCTTTGATGTTGTAGTGTGTGATGTTGTTGTTGTTGTTGTGCTTGTTGTTGTGCTTCATGTTGTTGCTGATAATGACAACAACAACTGCAGCAATGACGAGAAGCTACTGCCAAATATTTGGCCAAAATAAGCGGAAAAGCCTTATCGAATGCATTGAGTCCATGTATGACCACTGTGTGTATTTCGTCCTGCAAGCCCTGTTGAAAAAATAAAAAAAAAACCAGATGAAGAAAAATCTTTTATTTGTTGCCAGCATTAAGATAGTGGCATTAAAAAGGGGAAACATAGAGGGAAAGTGAGTGATAAAAATAGCGAGTGTATTACTTAAAAGGATTTTGCGTTTTATTGTTTGCCTGTCAATTCAAGCTTCTTTGCAGAACAAATTCAAAAAAGGAATGAGTTGGTGCTTTTACAGAAGTTTTAGTTTTTGTTCTATTATCCTTGATTGTGTTGAAGTTTGTAAAAGTGTTTCAACAAGTTTTTTATGTGTGTGTTTTGAACACTACTCTACCCCAACACTAATGCAATTTAAGATGTTTTCACTTTGTTTGACTTCAGCCATACAAGTTGTTACCTTTTTGCAACTGGATAAATGCACTTTAAGTAATTAAATGTTAAGTTTTTGATTAAATATGTATTTATATGACTATGATTATGATATTTTTAGAAGGCATTAAAAATCGTTAAAATCTTTTATTTATAAAAAAAGGGAAGTGTGCCAAGGGCGACAGAGGCTAGTGTAGTCCAGCGAAACTATTTCAAATATGTACTCGGGGCGTTTTTGGATGAATTTATACATTTTGATAGTTTTTTTTTCCATTGAAATACATATATCAACAGGCTCGTAACTTTATGAGATCGTTCAGAGGATGCGGAGAACGATAAAAATACTATTGCTTTCACAACTAAGCTCCATTTATAATTTTGGGCTTTCAATTTCTCATGAGTGAGTAAGTTACGCGGCGAATAAAAGCATTTACGATCTCTCAGCAGCACAAGCAAGGTTCGTAAATATCAGAGCAAAAAATTTCACTGCAAGCATCGCACAGTGTGTCGAAATCACGAAAAATGGCTTTTAAATAAACCCTTCATTGGATTTAGACCAAATTTGGTACGGAAGGGCTTGTTATGAAGCTACCTCTTGTTAGAAAATTTAAAAAAAACCAAGATCCAATATGGCGTTGCGAAATTTACAGAATATTACATTTTTTAAAAGAATTAGGAATTTAGTATTTAATACTCTTTATTACTTATATTTAAATAATGAAATAATTTGGTTTTTTTTTTTAGTTTTTTTTTTTTTGTCGACTTTGTAACACTGTAATATTTTGAGAAAAAATTGAGAGAGAATAAAAATTATCAACCTCAAAAACTGGTTTAATTCGCTTAAACCATAAAATAAGCACAACAAAGCGCTTAACAAAGTGGGCTAAGAAAGGAAGGCCAATAAATTTTTCGCGTACTTGCCAAAATGAATGTTTTAATATTTAGATAACTCTGATAAACATACTTGGTGGGAACTAGTTTCAATCAGTATTGCCAGATTGAGGTAAATTTCGCTAGTTGAGGTAATTTTTGACTCATTTTTTTGGCAGAGGTAAAATAGGTAATTTTTGACCAAAAGTCGTAAATTTTGCGAAAATAATCATTTTTTTAGACTTGTTATTACAGTAAGAAGCCCTGTTATCTCTCCGACCAAAGATAACAAGATGGGAAACTTCTGTGGGGAATCTTAAAATTGCAAAAAGTAAACACACATACGAGAGAAACCATTTCACCACAAATAGTGAGGTGAATATGTGAGTTGCGGGTTATGCTACTTAACCCTTCCAACTCGTTTTTTATTGATTGGCTTTATAACAAAAAGAAGAATATCTAAAGTTCTTTAAATATTCTTATATATGCTAAAAATATTTATTTTTGTGCTTTAGCTTCATGTTCAATAAGATTTTATACATAAAAAACCACATTATTTCCTTAAGAAAAGCAAAAAATTTTTGCATGTAACGTAAAGGTTAATAATATCAGCTGGGTGAATTTATGAATGAAATGTTTTTTTCCATTCGTGTGTTAGAAGTAGTGTTGCCAATTTATCTTCTTTAGGATAGCTTTTAATTTTTCCTTTTATTAGGTTTTTAATTTTTATTTCGTTTTTAGGATAGCTACGCCTAAATTTCTCTTATAAATCTGCAATGATGATCATATGAAGTCAAAATATATAAGCTGGTAAACTTAATTGATTCATAGTCTGAATTTTAAGAAATAACATGGTTGAAATAATAAAAGCATGTGTAATTAAATATTTTCTTATTATTTGCCCAGAGATACATTTATTATTGCTCATAATTTCTTATTATTATATGAGTCAAAATTAAGTGTCCGGAATATTTTCATAAATGTAACAGATATTCCCTTAAAACTCAAAAAGGATAAGTAATGATATAAATTGGAGTTATTAGTTTGAGGACTGAGCCGTAGGAATATAAATGGAAAAATAATATTTATGGCAAATAATGGAATAATATGTGAAATGACTTTAAACTCAATACATTACGCAAATACATAATCAAAGCAGTTTTACAAATTTTATAGATAAAACAAATGCTAGTTCGTACCAAAGCAATATTTATTCCAACCAAGCAAATTTTCAAAGAAAACAATGATAGTTGACAACTCTGATGGGATGAAAAATAACAGAACTTTTACAAAACGGTCGTGGTGAAAATAAAAAGCTATTTACAAATACAACAAGTGGCAAAATTTGCAAACTTTGTTAGGCGATTAAGATTAAAATAAGAAAATGCATGTAATTATTTGAGTGTTAAACAGATTTCTGTAACATAACTTAAAGATTTAAATATTCAAACACTCAATCCATACATTATTTTTCTTGTTTGTAAACGAAGTTTCAGCAGAAAAATGCAGAAGAAGAACAAGAGCGTTCCTTTTTTAAATTTCACCTCGAATAGCGGGGGTTTGTGTAGAATAGCGGGGGTTTGTGTAAAATTAAAATTTTTCAAAAATGTTGACAAATACAACAACTGAAGAAATTGGCAAACTTTAAACGCATGTATGAACTAAAATAAAGGGACTTTGTAATCAGTTTTGGTTGCAAACAGTTTATTGCAACTAAACTTAAATATTTATATCATAATAAATAGATAATATGCATTATTTTCAGGGGTTGCAAAGTGAGTTCTTCGAGAGTTTGCGGCCGATGAAGAACAAGAGTAAAATTCAGGGTTGATTTTTCATCGCACTAATACATGCAAACTTTTTTTGAGGTTATGTTTTTTAAGTTTCCCATCTTGTTATCTTTGTCTCCGACCATACTCACAAGTAGTTTAAGAGCCCGAACAGAACTAATTCTGTTATCAGTTGCCGATACTCTCTCGGAGAAATCGACTGAGAACTAATCCAGAACATGATACAATTATACATACAAGGTAGGAGTGACAACCGGATATTTTCTCACGAGTGTCTTGTACCGACTGTAATTTGCCTGTATGCTTTACTTTCTATTTTTGTTCTCTAATTTATACTATAATTTATACTACTTTTGACAGTCGGTACAAGACCGACTTTATTTAAATAGGTACAAACCCCTATTTAAATAAAGCTCCAACATATTCACTTTTTACTCAAAAAAGGACACAAAAGCTGTAATTTCAATAAATAAAAAAAATTTTTAAAAAATATTATTTGTTTGCCCATTGTGAGGATCGAGCCTTAGACCAACTCATGTCTTCAAAACTGACGGTTGAGCTGACTATTTTTATTCAAATTGAAATGTACTACAAAAATATCCTAATAGAATTTGCAATAAAATGATATGACAGCACAATCTTCTGAATTCGAATTATAGCAGCCTATTATATTTTTTCTTAGACAAAAACCAATCGTGTTTTTCATCTTATTCTTATTTTCTAACTTTCTATCTTCTGAATATATAAATATCAATTGCAGTGCGTTACTTGCTAAAACTCGGAAATGGCTCGGCCGATTTTAATAATTTTTTTTTTGTTCGCCTCAGTACTGATGTGGTGTAGGAAAAAAGAAAATAAGGAAGAACCCAAAACGAAAAAATCGAAAGAATTGAAATTTGTAATTTTTTGTGTCGAACAGTGTTTATTATAACTCCAAGGATAGGACGAGCCTGACATAGGTCTACGAAGTCAAATGCGCGGCGAGCTAATACACGTGTAATACACTGACCAGCGAGCGACGGATAATGAAAACAGTCAGATGGTCATGTCCGAATAAGTGTCATATATAAACAAAACAGAGTGACATACATAAAAACACTCATAACTCGAGAACGGATCGTCCGATTCGAGCTGTCTTGTTTTTTTTTTTTTGTGTTCGTCTCTGCACAAGGTAGCTTTTAACAGCAAAAAAATGGAATTTTCTCGGAAAATCGAAATTCCATACATATTGTATGAAAAAATAAACAAAAACTCGATTTTAATTTCATAATTCAAAATGCAATTTCTGGACAATTACATTCGTTCAAATTAGTTGTTTGTGTCCAGACGAAGCAACCAACAGTGTTCATAAATTCATTGATTTGCAAGGATTACCACCACATAATTTACCACTGAAGGTTGGATCTGTTATCATCATTTTCGGAGCCTCAATTAACCGAAATTGTGCAAATGAACAAAATTGGTCGTGAAGCAACTCAAGAATAATGTCATTCAAGCAATGATGAATGCTTTTGAGTAGGCAAATTCAAGCGCGAGGAAGTGCTCATTCTAAGAATTCCATTGATTCTAACCGATTTACCTTTCGATTTCAAAAACGTTCAATTCTAATTCAGTTCGACTTGCATCGCCATGACAATCAATGAATCACAAGGCCAATCTTTGGAATTAATTATGAGACTGTGTGCTGGATGAAATCAAATTTAAACTTATTTTCCACCTTAAGAATAAAGAGAACATACGAGTAATAACATATATATATAATGTATATAAAGATAATGGAGCGTAAAGCAGTGCGATCATATAAAGAGAGAGAGCAAGTAGAATACGCAAATGCAGCGTATACATTTTACACCTGTAGCATGGAGGTGCATTCAGTTTTTTAGATATAGATATCCGGACGGAAGTTCTGCTCACAAAATTATATAGAAATAATATTTATGTAGCGCAAATAAATTTTAGTGCAAAATAATGATAATTAATTATAATTATAATAATAATTTATAATTAATATTATAAATTAGTAATTAATTATTAATTATAATAATAATTTGTAAAAAATTTAGGTATAACTATATGTCTATAACTATTAATCTTTAATTCCCAAGCTTCTCGCATGGCTAACAATATAGTTATGACATGTTTGCTTGTTGGAAAGCCTTCATCTTTGTTTACTTTTGCTAACGTTGTCTATCAAAAAGCATTGAATTGATCTGACTTCTGACATCTGATTCTCTAAACCTCCTTACATTCCGTGTAAATAAGGGATATTAGTGTTTCATTCAATCAATAACTGAAATTTGATTGGCATGATTTGTTATCGATCTCGATTGTTCGATAAAAAATTAATTTCGGGTGGAATCGTGATTGCTCGAAATCATTTCAATAAAAAAATTAATTTAGAGCAGGACTAAGTTTGCCGGGTCCTCTAGTTGCTTTATAAAGACATGTATACTAACAAAAAAATTATAACGGTTGTAAATTTTTTTATTTTAGGAAAAGGTAATTTTTCTCCAAAAATGGTAATTTTTTCCCAAATAGTGGTAAATTTCAGTTCGTCTCTCTGGCAACACTGGTTTCAATCCGTTCGGATTGCTTCATGTCTTCCAGAAACTTCACTTCTCTTTTGCTTACACTGTACCCAGCTAGACACCTAACTGTTAGATATGCCATATATATGGCATATACCTAACGCCTTGTACGTTAGGTTCATATAAAATTCTCCATACAAAGCACGTTAGGTTTGTTCTAGCGTTTTGAAAAATCTAACGCCTTTTGCCTATCCGTGTGATTTGGCATCTCTGTCTGCCTCGTATGATTTTTTCATTAAAAAAAGCTTTAGCTGCTCTGTTCACACCAATTACAAATTCCGTAAAGAATTTAATAACAAGCTCAGCTGTTTACATAACTACGCAGTTAGCGGCTCGCAAAACCTTTCCACCATGGTGTAGCGGCTAGCGCGCTGACCTTTAACGCAAACATGCGCGGGTTCAAACCCTTCACCAAATTAAGCCAAATTTTTTTCTTGTTATTTTGTTTAGAAATGTTTTTTTTTTCTATTTTTATTAATGGATAGATTTACAAAAGATAAATTTAAGTACAACATTTAAAGACAATAAAAAACAAAGCCCCTGAAAATTAACTCTGTTATTATTTACTCAAGAAAGGAAAGTTTTGTTTTCTTTAGAAAGAAGGTATTTATTTATTTGTCTATTTTTTATGAATTTTGAACTGTATTTTGATAATTAAACAACACATTGAAAATCTTTAGGTCTAGTGCGATATTTGAACCGCGGTCCTCTGTCATATAAGTTCCATATGCTACCCACTGCGCCATGGCCATCACCATATAGGTTGAATATTTTAGGATATTATTTATTGCGTGACTTACACCTGCACCGCTTAAAGTTTTTTTCACACCCTCAGCTTGTTTGCTGCGTAAAAGAGCAAGCTATCTAAACACATACAACTTTCCTTGTTTAACATGACAACAAAATGTAAGAGTGTGTTAGTGAACACCAAATTTTGTTTCATTGTGTTTGTAACTACGTTAGAGCTGTCTAGCTGGGTACGTAAAAAAACTTTCTTAAATACAAAATCCGAACCTAAACTTAACAAGCTTCAGATAAAAGCTCCATGGTGTATTTCATTTTAAAAGCTGCTCTGGGTTGACCGATTTAAAAATCGATCTTCTCAGGAAATTTACTCAAAATAAAAAAAATAACAAATGTTGCTAAAGAACAAAAATCTAGTCAAAAAGTCATTTACCAAGTTTTTTTTAAGCTGCAGCATAGCAGCTTCGTTTTTCCGTTGTGAAAAAAAATCCATTGGAAACGAGCTCATGAATCAAGGCGGACGGATGCTTTGCAATTTTTAACTTACTCGATTTTTTTGTTCTTCTTCTTTTTCTGCACACGAAGGTGAATTGCTACAGGCACCAAGATACCGGGTAACCAAGTTTCACTTACCAAAAACAATAACAACAACACATACGCTATGCCGGCAGCTAGACATTTACATGCTCACGCTTTTATATGTGAATCTAGCAAATGTCGCTTTTGCAGCTTGTTTCTAGCACCAGCCAGCTAGTAGCGCCCTCCAACCATTCATTCATCCCTTTGGGCACATTTGAACAGCGATAAGAATTCTTTTATTCCCCAAACGAACGTTGCAGGTCGGTCGACAAAGCCAAGCCACGAGCAACAACTACATGCATTGCAAGGCAGTCAAAGTAGTGCATGTGTGCGTCTGTCCTTGTGTGTGCGTCTTTAACTTACACTGTTGCCTGTCTAGTTCTGCCTGTCTTTTCGTTTAGTCGTTCAAATGTCTATCTCACTGTCTGTCTGTCTGTCTGTCTGTGAGTTTGTTTTACAATAAAAACAGCGAAAAGGTAGAGGTGCTGCTCGCATATACAAACATATAACATTATGCATGATAGACGGACTTGTATGCTAAGGGTTTTTATTTTCTCACCAAAAAACATGGTTGGAACACTTTTCCAACATCACAAAAACACACAACTACACCAACAAAAACACTTGCTAAAAAACTAAGTGTGATCTTTTATTTTATTTTTTTTATGTTTGAAGTCGAAAAAAATAAACCTTCACAATGTTAATTTTTTTCTGTGAGAATTGGGTTATCCTTTTTTTTCGTGGGCATATCGTCGTTACAAATGTGAAGTTTCGAATCTGAAAAATTATATTTTTCTGTTACGATTGTATCCTATTACTTAAGTCGAGCTATATGCTGTGCCAAACCATGAACAACACGCATAAGGTTTTAAACTTTAATTTCCACTTATATTTCGAACGCAACTTTTTTCGAAATAACTAGCGAATAACTGGTAAAATTGTTAAACCTACAACAAAAGTGGTAAGTCTTGCGTGTCCACTATTCGTGCTTTAAGGAAATACTATGGCATTGATCATCAGCTGAAGTACCAAATTTGTGGTTCATTATGTTGTAGTCTGCACCTGGTTTTACATCTTCGTCTGTATTTAGTCCAGCTCACGCAACTATTGAAGCCCGTTCACACAGCATTCACACCGCGGGACAGCAATAGGCTGTGAATAACGATTTTTTAAACAAAATTTTCTTCAGCGATGATTCGCATTTCTCACTCGATGGGCTTGAGACGCACCGTGATACCCAGAAAAAGTCACTTGTTGTTGTGTATTATTAGCTGAAGATTTCATCGGACCTAGTTTCTTCCGAAAACGACGAAGGTGTATCAGTTATTAATAATGTGGAGTGCTGTCAAGGTCGTAAGATACTTGATTTTTTTGGGGCTGCGATTGAAGATTTTGGCTTGAACGATATGTGGTTCCAAAACCATATATGATTCCAAAATGAAATGTGGTACCAAGACGATATGTGGCCACAATTCACTCGACACGACCGATATTAAATTTATTGCGCGAGAAGTTTCCGCAAAGATCATGCGTTCTGAAGCTATCAGAATTTGTTTTGTGTGGCTATTCGAAAGCCACATTTGTGGATAAATCTCGAAGCATAGAGCACTTTAAAGGCCGATATACTTCTCGAAATGTGTAAAATGTGGTCAAAAATTACCTCAGAAAGATCAATTGTTGCAATAATTTTCGAGGCGGCCTTCGAAATAGCAAGGTAGAAACTTTATAAAAAAAGTAAAACAAAAAACAAAGAATTTAGTTAATCTGCGTTGTACAGGGTGAACCGTCTGGTGGTTTCTTTTTAAATCATAGGTTATTTTTACACTGACAAATGTTTCCTTCCCGAAATCTTGAAATAAAGCCAGTATCATACCTCCGCGGAAAGAAATAAGTCGGGCGTTACAGAGCCACGTTAACCGACTTTTTGTATTGAAATGGGAGACATGAATTTGGACGACCTCTGGTATGCAGGATGGCGCGCCATGCCACACAACCCATGCCACAATCGATCTTTTGCGCACTAAATTCCCAAATCGTGCTATCAGCCGTCTTGGCGATGTCAATTGGTCGGCCTCGGAATTGCAATTTGACCCCTTTGGACTTTTTTTGTAGGGAACCGTGAAGTACCGACGCTTTGCCCACAATCCGGAAACGGTCCAAGCACTTAAGGCCAATATCATCCATCTGTCGCTGCTGGGGTTCGAACCCGAGTCTCCAGGTTCGTTGACATAGAGGAAACGCACTTTAACCAACTACACAATACACAATATCACCTTTATAATAATTCTTGAATTTTACTCGTTTTACTGGGAGCGCAGTGTATGTAAACCGTTAATCAAATAACAATACTTATGCTTAAATCTTGTTTCTAAGCAATTTATAACAAATACTCACCGTTATCAATATGGCCAAGAGATGGTTTAATTGTATATTTGTGCGCACGCGCAAGCCAGCGTCAGATGCTTGCAAATAATTGCCAACGATTTGTTGTACGCCGCCGCGTAGTATTGGATCAATATGCGAGTAAAACAACAAAACATCTGTCAAATGTTGACGTGGCTTATTGGTCGCTTTTTCCAGGCGTTCACTGCGGCATGTAGGATCATCAACTGTCGCAATTATTGCCGGTTTGCTGGCCACATTTTTTAATATTTTATTAAACGACTTCCTCAACGACTTCGTGCGTTTGGGTGGACGTGGTGGTGGTGAAGAGGGCACAACATCCTCAAAGCTCTGGCATACCTTGGTAGAGCGCTTGGTTTCAATTATTTCGGATTTGGACAAAGCATGCTGCATGTTGCTTTTGGGCATCAAGCGCTGAGCGGCCAAAGTAGCTGCATCAACGCTGCGACTTAGGGGCTGGTTAAGAAAATGGTTGGTGGTGCTCACGCCGAAGTGGTCGTCTTTTATTTCCAACAGCAGCGACTCATTGTTAGCTGGTTGTGGACGTGGTGGAAGCTGTGGTACTGCAAAAGACGATCCCTGCAACTTTTTGTCAAAACGCATAAAATCCACAATATCGCCACCAGCATCGAGATGTTCGTAATCCTTGCCTAAATTGGAGCTGCTATCACTTTGGGGCTGCGTAGGGCTACCACTTATACTGGAGGAATGACTTTGTGAGCATGACGATTGCGACGACGATGCGTGACTTTCGACATTAACTGCTGCAGCATGCTGTACATCTTCACCAACCTCCGGGCATTGCAATTCTGCAGCCAAAATTTCCAAGCTAAGCGCTAGTATCTGTGGTACCAGTCGCACACATTGGGCCAACACGCTGAGCGAAAGGTTTTTAATGGATACACGCGTCTTCATATCGGACTGTAGTTCGCCGGGTCGGCCAGTGAGCAGAAAGTGTGCGGCAATCAGACGTGCAGCATAGTATAACATAGACTGCTCCAAAATGCTGCCTATGTTGACACTTAATTGTGGTACACTAACCACAGATTGCTTTAGCGGCGAGTCTTTCAGAAAAGGATTTACTAATAAGAAATGGGTGAATATTAATTTTTGGTTTTTATGTTCTTCAACTCTTAAGCATGCTTACCATTTGGTTTTCTGTTGCTACTGCTACGCCTGCGTCGCTCTATTTGTAGCTGCATTTCGTCTTCATCGCTACTCGCATCTGCCACAGTAGTATTTCGTGTATTAGAATCCATAAGTATCGCTGTGGATGCTGTCACTGATGCTGTCGTGGTGGATAGCGTTTCATCGTTGAAACTATTTGATTGCTTTCCAATTGAATGCTTTTCCGTTTCAACTACCTCTAGTTGTTGACTTATGCTGCTCATGGAACCGAGTGAAAAGGTATCGGTCGCCGGGGTTGATACAGCCGCAAAGGAATTTATTGAAATTCCATCTTGTTCGGATTTATCAATGGAACTTGTATTAACTTGACTCAGCTCGATTTTTCGCGTATCGCTAGGTAATTTTGTTGGCGTAGCTTTACCTGCCGGTATTGAAGAACGAAACAGCTTCGTCATAGATTCTACGTTATAGAAAAAAATTATCAGAAGTGTAAATTAATTAACATTTTTACTATATCAGAAATAGCTACTTTCTTAATTATTTAAGCAATTAATTATTTAAGCAATTAATTATTTATTTTTATATTATTCCATAGTTTGTTGTTTCGAAAAGTGTCGTATTTTTGAGTTGTATGGAGAGCGTCACAAGCAAATATGCACATTTCAAGGATTACTTTCTTTGTGATCATACGGATATATTTGGACAAAATTAGGCTAGTTGGAAAAGCCTTTAAACATCAATTTTTTTAAAATATAATTCACAGTAAAATAATACAATATCCAGCTAGCCCCTCACATTCTGTAGTGGACGGAAAACTATAGAATTTCGTTTGTGCAGAAGATATGATAAATACTGGAGATTAATGACAAAGATAAGGATAAGGATAAGGATAAGGATAAGGATAAGGATAAGGATAAGGATAAGGATAAGGATAAGGATAAGGATAAGGATAAGGATAAGGATAGGAATAAGGATAAGGATAAGGATAAGGATAAGGATAAGGATAAGGATAAGGATAAGGATAAGGATAAGGATAAGGATAAGGATAAGGATAAGGATAAGAATAAGGATAAGGATAAGAATAAGAATAAGAATAAGGATAAGGATAAGGATAAGGAAAAGGAAAAGGATAAGTATAAGGATAAGGATAAGGATAAGGATAAGGATAAGGAAAAGGAAAAGGATAAGTATAAGGATAAGGATAGGGATAAGGATAAGGATAAGGAGAAGGATAAAGATAAGGATATGGATAAGGATAAGGATAAGGTAAGGATAAGAATGAGGATAAGAATAAGGATTAAGTTAGGGATAAGAATAAGGATAAGAATAAGGAAAAGGAGAAGGATAAGGATAAGGATAAGGATAATGATAAGGATAAGGATAAGAATAAGAATAAGGATAAGGATAAGTTTAAGGATAAGGATAAGGATAAGGATAAGGATAAGGATAAGGATGAGAATAAGGATAAGAATAAGGATTAAGTTAGGGATAAGAATAAGGAATAAGGTAAAAAAATAGGAACGGATTGATACAAAGATTAGGACAAAAACAAGGACAAGGATAATTTGAGACAAGAATTTGGAAAAGAATTGCATCAAAGATTGAGACAATGAGCGGAGCGAAGACAAGAATTGTGAAATGGATACAGATTAGGACAACAATAAGGATAAGGATTATTTAAGACAAACTTTGGAAATAGACATGTGTCAGCCATTGATACATAGGCTGAGACAATGAGTGGGCCAAAGACAAGAATTATGAAAAGGATAAAGCTTAGGACAAAGCTAAGAACAAGGATAAGGACATGAGAAAGGATTTGGAGAAGGAAAATGACAAGGAAACAAGGATTGGAACAAAGATTTAAGAAAGTATTTAGAGAGGAATTACGGCAGGGATTGAAGTAAGGATCAGGACGAGGATTAGGACATAGAAAAAGGACGAGCATTAGGATAATATTGAGAACATGGACTTTAACTTACATAAGCACAAGTATACCTATGATAAGGAGATCAATTAAGACAGGGATTAAGAAAAGGAAACAAGTATTTGAATAAGAATTGGAAAAAGGTCAAGGAAGGGTTGCAGCTGGAAAAGAAATAACGATTAGAACAAGAATTGATAGAAGGATTTGGAAAAGAATAAAAACAAGAATTAGGAAGAGTATTTAAAAAAGTGGTTATATACGTTTACAAGTTGATATACCTACGGCTGAGTTGATGACAGAGCTAACTGCATCCTTTTTTTTACATAATTTATATTCTAAGTTCAGTTTTTTTTTTTGGTCGAGACAAAAGAAATTAAAAAAGCCATTCATAAACTTCAAAAAGATTTCTTTTACTTTTTATAAGCAAGATAGAAAGAATACTATTTGTAGAACTGCTTTCTATATAATTTTTGTTTTTATCAATCCCCATTTTTTTAATAATTTTTTATGTTTTTATTTTTTAATTTGAAGTTTTTTACTTTTGACTTAAAATGTTAAAAGCTTCTCAAAGCACAAGAACTTCAAAAAGTTGTAAAGTACTCAAATAGTACTTTCGTTACTGTTAACCATTATGACTCTCAACCAATTTTTTTTTTCAGGAATCGCCAATTGTGAGTCAAAAGCTGTGGTAAAACACTTTTGTATGATTGGTTTGATGAAATCTAAATACAAATGTCTTTGCTAACCTATTTAAAGTGTATTTAAAAGGTTTTGAGTGCAAATTTTGATCAATTTCAATCCAAACTTTGTTGGTAAAAAAGTCAAATAAAGCTTATCAAGCAAACAAAAAATAAACTTTAAATCAGAACAAAAAAAAATTAAAAAAAAAAACACAAACTCCAAAGTGGCAACATACGTAAAAACAAGCCAACAACCGGAAGTTCTAATTAAACGGAAGTCAAGCGGCAAAGCTAGCACAAGTGTGATACTTGGTATGAGAAAAACACAAAAACAACAACAATAATAACAACAAACAAAAATTGCAACTTTAAAACCATGTCAGATGATGCTTAAGCTTGGAAAATTTGTTTGTTTTTATTGTTGTTGTCGTTGCAACAAAGTGGATAAGACAAATGGTTTACGTGATAAAATGTGGTAACTCAAATCATGTGAACGTTTGTGCAACCAACTGCACATACATGCATTTCTTGTACTATGTTCGTTTGTGAGTGTGTGCGTGTATGTATGTGTAATTGAGTGAGGATATGTGTGTTTGTGTGTGTTGGTTGTTTTGCGCATTTATTTGCAGTTTTTCTTCCGCACTGGTAGACATACTTGCCAGTGGTTCATGTTGTTGCTGTTAGTTAAAAGCAACAACAACAATAACAATGTTACTAAATCAAGCATGTACTTATGTATGGAGGCGAAACAATGAGTATGTGTGTTTTTGCTTGTGAAAAAGATAGCGAAAATAAAGAATTAAAAAAAAGATTTATTTTAATCCAATATTTTTTCGTTTTCTGATTTATTTTCGGCCAAAGTTTTTTAACAAAGCGAATAAATTTTTTTTTTTCATTTTGTTTTTAAGTCTGTGTGTGTGTGTGTGTATGTTTACTAATGTGTCGATACGCAAGTGTTACTTTTTGCGTTCGTAAAACTATAGAAGCCAACATAATTACATATGTTCTTGGTAGGTATGTGTGTGTATGTGTGTGTTTGGGTGTGAAGTATTTAAGTGCACGTTGTAAAAGTTTCGAATGTTTATGTGTGGATCATGTTTGCGTGTGTGTGTGCGTGGTTATTTTCACAAACATTAATGCTTAGTGGAAAAGTCTCAAACTTAAGCCAGAACAAGATGAAGATTTTTTTAAGAATGGCATAAAAAATATTCACACACAGCCACACTATTTCTTGCACAGATGAGGTCATGCGCTGGCACAATCATACCCAAGCTCACTCATACACCCACACACACACATACGCTCATTATAGCCATCAAAGACAGCAGCCTCAGGCTGTGCGTGGTTTTTATTTTAAGCATCATCGCCGGCAGTCTTTCACTCTACGCTCTGTCTCTTTCTTGACATGTTACGCGTTCTTTGTCGCACTCTTCAGTCGACCATCTATCCGTTGCTCATATGTGCAAGTATGCATTAACCATGTAATGCAAGCAAAGATGAACTTTTTAATGGGCCCTAAATGATGAGCTTTTACTTTTTTTTTTTTTTTTTTGTTTTGTTGTCTTTAGGAAAAAGCTTTCTTGACTCTTACACCCAAGCACTTAGTATTCTCTCTATCTATCTCTCTCTATCTCTTTCGTTCGCTGTCACACTTCCTGGCTGCAAAACGGCGCTATTTTGGTAGCCATTGTTGGTATTTTATGTGTTTTTTTTTCTCTCTTGGTAGCATGTTCAGCGGAAATGCATTAAAAACGGAAGCACGCACACAAACACACTCAGATGTACGGGTAAAAACACTAGCGGCAATAACATTATCGCTGTGGCTGCACAAAAGATAGTTACTGTTGTTATTGTTGCTGTTCCATCGTCATGTCGACCATGTTTTACTAGACTGCATAATGCATCTGGTGTGTATATTTTGAGCCATGCGTTTGTATGTGTGTGTGTGTGTGAGCGCGTATTTTTGTGGCTTGCATGAGTAGAAGTTGAAATTAATTTCCAATACAAGATGTTTTCCTGTGTATTGCCTTCTCTTGTTAAGCAAAAACTTTCTAGCATTTTATTAAAACTTTTGCACAAACACACTTATACACACGCATACAAACACACAAGCCCACACACACACACACACATACTTAAACACTTTTATCTATTTTCCTCGCTGTTGCCACTTATCACTTTACTCTATAAGTTTTTATCAACTCGTGGTAAGCAACTTTTTTCTGTCGCTGTTTGTTGGTGTGGGAAGTTTACTTCCTTCATGATGCAGATGCTCGCATGTTACTTGGTCATTGGTCAAGGGAGCCATGCATGTTGCCAACATATTACCGGTTCCTCTCATCTTCATATACAGTGTTGGTCAAAGCATAAGCACACTACTGAATAATCTTTAAAAAGTTCAGTAAGTTTCAAATTTTGCAAAAAAAAAAAAAACCGTTTTTAAAATTAAAATAAGATTATTTGAAATCTAAGATTCACAAAATCAAGGAAACCTAAACCATTTCCTTTGTTTTATTTAGTTTAAGCTGTGGTCACACAACTTGTCAACACATGTTAAGACACTTTTAAGCTGCTTTTAAACTGTCTTAAAAGAAAACTCATCACATTATATTTTTCATATAGTTACCAATGGTAACTTACCATGTTGGTAATCGGAGCGTCTGATTTGAATTAATTTTGTTGCTTTATTTTTATTTTATTTGTATGGTAATTTATTTCGTCTGTATTAACTACCTCGATAACAGTAAAGCCTCGCTAACAGTACCTCGATAAAAACTTCTTACTTCTAAGTTTTTGTGACAAAAGGTTTCAAATTTTGTTGTGCCAGAAGACTTGAGTTGCTTGCTTTACTACAAGCTCTTGCGTAGAATTTAATCGAGGTTTTGAAAGTATAACCTCGTAAGAAATAACGAGCCTTTTTTACCTTGTGAGCGGAATTGAGATACTTTTTCGATATTATTTTCAAAGTACTTGAGAAAACAGGCTTCAAATTTTGGTGAGCGAGCTTGTATTGCTTACTTCTCGATAAATTCGTCTAAAGTACCCTAACGAGGTTATATCCAATATGAAATTATACGCATTCTATCCCAGTGTGCCATACGGAGCTGTTTCGAATTCAAGATGGATTTGCTTTCCGTTTGATCCGTTTTTGTACGAATTTCTTTTTTCACTTAATTGGACGGATTTCTTACAGGCTCGAAACGGGTCCGTCTCGCTGACGGACTCGTAACGAGTTCGAAACGGATCTGTATATCCGTTTTTGTGCACATTGGCTTACGACAATTGGATTGACATAGCGGATTTAATATTGAATTGAGAATATTGACAAAAAAATATTAAATTTATCCAAAAACTTTTTTAATTTATCCAAAAAGCGAGTCCTTTTTGCACCAGTAACGCAATTGGTGGCGTCCGTGGCGTAGTTGGTTAAAGTGCGTGGCCGCTATGTCAACGAACTCGGAGACCCGGGTTCGAACCCCAGCAGCGACAGAAAATTATTTGAATTAAAATAATTTTCTGTACGGCCACCACCTCTCTGCAGACAATGGCAAACCTCAGAGAGTAATAAAAATGCCATGTAAAGCTTCTTGAAAATAAGAACATTTCGTTCATCGCCGTTCGGAGTCGGCGTTAAGCCTGTAGGTCCATTTCTCGGTCAATTGTGTACAAACTTAATAACACGCACAACACAATTGATCATAAGAAGCTAGGTCAAAGTCCTTTCAAGGGCTGAAATGACCAGTTATTTATTTTTTTATTTTGAATAACAACAAACATTTTTAAATGAAAAGGGCTTTATTGTTTTTCAAAATATTCTTCTTGATGATCAATACACTTTTGTATTCGTTCAAACCATTTGTCATAGCAGTTTTTCCATTCCTCTTGAAACACCTCCAAATCATAGTTTTTGAACGCTTCAACTGCTTCTGCGGCGCTCGTATATCGTTGACCACGCAGTTTACCTTTGATATTCGGGGACAAGAAGAAGTCATTGGGTGCCAAATCAGGACTGTAGGGAGGATGAGTCATCAATTCGACGTTTTGACTGCTCAAAAATGCACATGTTTGACGAGATGTGGAGAGCTCGCATTGTCATGATGGAGAATGATTCGTCTTTGGCGGTTGGTTTTGCGAATTTCTCCGAAGACTTCCGGCAAACCAATGGTCGCGTACCATTCAGAATTGACCGTCCTACGCTGCCCAAGCGGAACAGTGGTCACATGACCCATTCAGTGGAAGAAACAGGCGACCGTTTGCTTCGCAGTGCTTCGTGCGCGAACAACTGTTGTTGGATTTGTCTCGTCTTGGAATACCCACACGGTCGATTGCTGTTTTGTTTCTGGCTCATACGCATATATCCATGATTCGTCACCTGTCACGATTTTATACACGTCTTTTGAAGCACCACGATTGAACGTTTTTGAGCGATTGATAAATTATGGGGTATCATCCAACGAGAGCAATTTTTTTTTACAGATAAGTGTTCATGCAAAATCGAATGTATTGAAATGAAACCAATGTGCAAGGATACCTCTATCTCACGATGTGTCACACGACGACCTCGCATTATTAGTTCTCGTACTGCATGGATGTTTTGTGGCACAACAACCGATTTTGGACGACCTTCACGGATTTCGTCGACGACCGATTGAATTCACTATACCAGCGATATACTGTGGTTTTTGATGGTGTTTATGGTCATACAAAGAACTGAGTATTATGGTCGTACAAAGAATCTACGTCGAAAGTTGCGAAAAATAAGCCAACGAAAACCTTCTCTTAAAATTTCCATTTTTTTGGACCGACAAAATGGCCCAAAAAAATGTTTCTATAAAAAACGAAATGTCGGGTGAATACATTTTCGCTATTTCCCCGCAAATGGCGTTTCTATGGTCGCTTTGCAGACGAAGAACTGGAACCAACTTTATCGTGAAACTCAATAATTTTTTTTTTGCCAGAAAGCAGCGATGCTATGCGTGAACTAATATTGCAAGATCTTCAATTAACATATCGTAAGATTGACACATGCATTAGTCCCAATCGCATACATTCAATATTGCCTGAACATTTGGCCATCACAAATACATATTTGTCTTCAAAAGACGTCTTTAAGATCCTGACATGTGACGAATCTTGGATCTATGAATATAAACTCTAAACTAAACAGCTGTATGGGTCTTTCAAGAAGAGTCAAGTACAAGAAAAACTGAAGTACATGGAAATCAATACTCGTCTGTTCGACGACCTGAACATGTTACTATTGTACCATTAGACCAACGTAGAACGGTAAATTTTTTAAGGTACACTGTCATTTGTTTGCCAAAAGTGTTGGGAAAAATGAGGAACTACACTTCATTGCATTCGCATCGAAGTCATTGAGTGTCTGCGGCAAAAACTTCGTCAATCTATGCTTCTCGCATAGTCAATTGTTTGTCGCCAGCTTTACTCACCATCCCAATGTGCACAAAAACTGATGCGGATCCGTTTCGAACCCGTTACGAGTCAGTTAGCGCGGAATTCAATGGACCCGTTTTGAACCCATTACAAATATATGTTATACACGTTATATACAAACATACAAATTTATATGATACGTTAAAAATAACTCGTTGTACAAAAGTGGAATTCCTTTGCCACAAAATCACACAATTATTTGTCAGCTTCGTCAAAATTATCGCTTTTATCAGAAAGTATAACTGGTATTGCTGCACTCAATCCGTCTCGAATTGCGGATTCAAACGGAGACAAATCCGAAAAAGGGTATTCACGTTTTTGGGAGGAATTTCATATGAAAACGGATCAGTTTCGGATCCGAAAAGCAGCCCGTTTCGGATAAAATATACGAAAAAGTAGGTAAATCTCGAAATCGAAACGGATCCGTAGGGAAAATTTACTTATTTGATCATCATTGGGATACGTGGTATCAAAATGTCTTCTCCTTTGTAGTTTCATTTAACAATTGTTGCTTCGATAACGTTATTCAGCAATTATTTCACCGCTAGTCGAGTGCCATTACATAGACGTGGTTGATTGATATTTCGCAACATTATGATCATCGATCCGATTTTCAATTGGGGATTATCAGGCGGTAATCCGAGCAACTCCAGTGAGTTAAAAATTTGGTTCGGTAGTCATCTGGATTGGAAACGGAATCCACTGATTTGTACGATGTTTTTGAATGATGTGTGTATAAAAACAAAAAATGTATGTAAAGAACGAGGAATCATTTAATAAATTACACCGAGTCATCTATTTCTGAGCCATATAATAGCCGATGTGCAGGGTGGGGCAAATACAAGTTGTTTTTTTTTTAACGCAATAAAATGAACAAAATTAAACTTTTTCATGTATTATAGCTTTATTAGTAAGAACAAACATTCCCATTAGTTATGGAACACAATGTCGTTCAAGTGGCTGCCTTGGCAGTAATGTATTCTGTCACTTCCATTTTCCAAGACCTTGTTGATGGTTTTGTGCTTTAATCGTTTCCGGATTGTTGACATAACATCGGTCCCTCAAGGTTCTCCACAAAAAAAAAAAGTCCAAATCGATAAAGGGCTCAAATCGCAACTCCGAGGTGGCCAATTAGCATCGCCAAAACGGCTGACAATTTGAGAATTTGGTGCGCAAAAGATCGATTGTGACATGGACCAGAGGTCATACAAGTGCACGTCTCCAATTTCAGTAAAAATAAAAGTCGGTTAATATGGCTATGCAAAGACCACCGTTGAAACCGATGCCGAGTTGATGTTCGTGAATTAAGTTTTGCACATTCTCGTTTGAGTGCACCGTACAACGACGGGGACCACGAGTGTTGTCCACTAGCATACCAGTCTCACAAACTTTTTCCACAAACTTTCACAGCAGTCGCTGTGGGTGCTTTATTTCGGCCAAAACTTCTTCTCAAATAACGCACTCTTTGCTGTACACAGCACTAACCTTGGAAATAAGTTTCCAATATTTCCCAACGTTGAAGCGACTCATTTCTTTCCGCGGAGGTATGATACTGACTTTATGTCAAAATTTCATGCGGGAAACAGCTCAGTGTCAAAATAACCTATGATTTAAAAAGAAACCACTAGATGGCCCGGCCTGTAGTGTGATCACGCCCATTTTATGTACAGCTCCCGACAATAACCATTAGAACTAAATTACTAACTTTAAGTCGACTTTAATGCGTTCAAAACCTTCTGAAATATTCCATTTTTATTGATTTGTTCTAAGTAAAAATGGGTTTGGGAAAATACTTTTTTTTTATTCATTCTCATCCATACCATCCTCACAAAAAACCAACAAAATAAATTCCAGCAAAATCAGTCGAGCACTTCAAAGTGCATCGGAGTCCAACGAACACAATTTCATTTTTATTCATATGAATAGTTGGATGGTACAAGTAGACGTGGGAATATTTATTTTTATACTAACCGCCATTTGGACCCATACCACCTACATAACAGGTTTCAATATCAAAACATGTACAATTCAGGAATTATAATGATTTCTGAAAAGTAGACGTTGAGATTGTGCGAACACGCTCATTTTAAATGCATTTGCCGACAGTAACCTTACGAGCTAAATAACAAAATTTTGGCTTAATACGACCAAAACCGTCTGAAATATTGCACTTTTACTGATTTGTGGGCGGTAAAAAGGGTGTGGCAAAATTTTTTTACTAACCATCCCCATATAAACATCAACAAAATAAGAAAAAATCCCAGCCAAATCAGTTAAGCCGCTAATGAGTGCATCAGCATCCAACGAACACCATTTCATTTTTATTTATATAGAAGATATCGAGGTTTCTCCTTTTCTCAAATTCATAACTTTTCAGATCACTTTCAATCAAAAATTCTGAATTTAAACAGATTTTATAACTTTTCAAATAGTGCAACTGTAATTCTTTGTTTGAGGTGTACTTATAGGAACCTTTACGCAAATTCGCAATGGATCAATTACATACTTATATAGTAAGCACAGTCCAGCTGCATAACTTGTAGTCAAAATGTACAGTATAAAGTTGAGTCCAGTTTAAGGAAGATCTTTTTGACTATAATGTGCTAATTTCTGACCAACCAAAAATACACGCAATCAAAAAAAACAAACTCAGGGGAAATTGATTTTGTATTTTGTTCAATAAAGCCAATGAATTTAGTTTTTTTTTTTTATAGGTATCTACAACTTTTTTCTTTTTGGCAGTGTGAAATTTTCTATACTTTTATCAGATTTGTTAGTTTTGTACTATTTATATGACCAACACTGTATACGGCCAATTCACTAACTTCTTTAGAGAAAAGTACTGTTGCATTTATTGCTATAAGCTTAAGTTGCTCTTGCAACATGGTATTTTGTTGTTACTTTATGGTATGGATCTGAAAAATTCCTTATTTATATCGCGTGTTGTGTATGTATTATTGTCGTAGTAATCGAACCTTGTATGTAAGAGTTATTGGTCATATCCAGCAATGGGCAGAGAGTGGTCTGGGAGTGTTGAGAGTAAAAATTGAGAGCAAAGGCTTATGTAGCAACACAAAACGCAACAACAAATCAAAGACAAAAGACAAACAGAAACAACACAGAAGCTTTTAATGTGATGGTGGCCATACCCGGCCATATCAGAAAGCAGATGCTATGCAGAGTGTTTTAATTTCAGAATCTTTTAGACTCGTGTCTTATAGCACTCTGACACATTTTTCGAATTTATGTGACAATCAAAAACCATCATATTTACATACTAGAGTGACTTACATACAATAAATTTTTTATTAAAGATCCAAATACAAGATTTCAAAACATTTCTTATTGAAATATTAACGCTCATAAACTATATGGGTCTATTTTTTTTTTTTTTATTTTTTCCTTTAGCTTTGAACCAAGGATTTCAGGTGTAATACTTATTCAGTCAATACCTATATACCTAATACCTATTCAGTAATACCTATTCTGCCTTAGTTCGAAAATGAGGTGATAGATTAGTGTGAGGGAAGGGGCAATCAAGAGAAACATGTGTAGGATGTTCTAAGCGTGGTGGAAAGTCGTCGAAACATGCGAATTTGAATCTGAGGCAAGTGTTATGCCTTTACAATCCAGTGGAAAAGTGTCAATCCAGGTCAAAAGGCAATCTCATCCACAAACTTCTCTACCACCAACTACAACTTCAAGTTGTAAATATTGATGAGTGGTTTTAATCCGATCGGAGTGCATATTTGGAATGAAGCTTATTTGCAAAATTGCAAGGTTTAGAATAAATTCTTGTGAATAATATAGAGCTTTTACCATTTTGCTACAAAATTTGACGAGAGGCGTGGTTTTCGTCTCATCTTTGAGCTGTTAAGATATAATATAAGATATAATTTGCAAAATTTATTCGAAGTACTTTGCTGAAGATCTTTGAATCAGTAAAATTCAGAACGGATTTTAAGCTATCGAACTATTCCGGATCTTTTAAGCATCAATTAACTTCGTAAATATTTTTTAGAGATTGTTAACATCTTGGCCTTTGCTTTAATGATTTGACAACTTAAATTTGTCAGTATTAAATTAAGCGGTATTTTAACAAGTCGCATGCATGACTACAACGCGTTTTTGCAGATTGCAATTGATTGAATAAACAAACGTTAACGTCGTATAGAAATGTCAAACGAAACTATTGCCACAAACAGCACGAACGATCTTCATCATCAGCACAGTTATAATCATCATCCAAACTACAAACAAAAATGTCAACTACATCGTGCCGCATCAACGATAACTAATTTGATTTGCCAAAATGTTGAAACAACCAAATATATTTAAGTGCTCAAAATGCTCCGTACACTGCCGCAGTTACCGTCATATATGGTTCATTTAATCATAAGTGCAACCAGGCAGTCAACCAACCAAGCAACGGAAAACAAAACGTTATACGTCAGAGTTGCCGGTCCCAGCAGAACGCAGAGAAAAGACTTTCTTGCACATGCTTGTTAAAATGTTGAAATGATGAGAACTAAATGCATGACAAGAAGTGAGGCAGGGCCGTTCGTTTAGATATGAGGCATTAAAGGCTCAGAAAGAATTACGGTGGAATTAAATTTAATTCTATTTAAAAAAAAAATCAGTTTGCACATTCCAGAATGTTTTAACTGTCACATACAAAATCAAATGTATGCTAGACCCACTTATGCCAAAGGATGACTTGTGTCATCTTTGCTGAGATACAATTTTCAAGCCAATATAAACAACACAATAACCGCACATACACCAAAACGTTCTGAGTTCCTACGTTCCTACGATTATTATAGAAAATGTCAAAATTTCAAATGGAACTGTTAAAATTCATCTGGCAATGCTTAGTGTTGCCGAACCACAAGAAAAATACTCAATTTTTAGTCAAAAACATGTATCTTTAAAACTTCTCGGAATTTCAAACTTTATCCGGAGAAACGTAAGGTATCCTGCTGTTATTTAATTTGGGTCATATTTGGACTAATTTAATATTTATCCCATGTAACATGTATCAGAAAACAAAAAAGTTTACCTTATAATTGCACCAGCATTAATTTCGAATCCGTCCCTGCTTTATAACGTTATGAAAAGCGTAAAAAGTTTGCTGCACATTGCAAAGCAATTATGTAAATAATTTGATTGGTGTGCCTAGAAATTTAAAACAAAAGTGGTGCTTAACCACAGATGGGTACAGAGAGAGGAACCGCAAAAAAAAAAAAAACAAACTACCAGAGAATCAAGTCAAAGTGGTGACGTATAAGTGTGCAATCATTACCTACAAACCCAGTGAACCTCCACCAAATTGGGTTGTTCAGAGGAGCAATCAAAATATTGCACGCAATGCTTGATTCCGCTGCCTTCTTTCGGATATCACAGCCATTTCTTTGACCCCCTTGACATTTTCGGTACAAAACTACTCAATGGCTTTTCAGACACAGTTGTGTTGGTGCTTACCTGTGCTTGGATGTGTTAACAAATTGTTGAAGAAGGAACCAATCGTTGCTGCATTTCCTTCATTTGCGGTGGTGCTGCTTGTGTTTCCAGCAGCAGCAGCAGAAGTACCCGCCATAGCTGCTGAAACGGCGTTGTTTTCACTGCCCTTTGCTGATGGCATCCCAGCGATTGTTATTTCAGCTTCGAAATCAATGCTGTTGAACGATTCGTTGTCGATGTCACTCAAATGTTGTGAAGATGATTTGTCATCAGCGACATTGGCAGCAGAGTCGCAGGCAACAGCATTAACTGTAAGCATGCTTTGTTTTTGCTGTTGCTGTTCACTTTCCTGCTTCTGCTGTTGTATAGATGTATCTGTAGTTTTTGTTATATTTGCAGTGGCATCGATTGCATCAATCAGATTATCAACATCAATTGTTGCTGTCAACGCTGGTTCGTCGGTTGTCAAAACAAATGCTTTTTGCGGTTCATTTATTTCAGAAAGTGTTGTGAAATCATCATCGTCATCATCATCATAATCAGCAGCGACTTCTACGCTTTGCTTGTCTCTTTTGTAATCACAGCCACCGTCATTGTCATCATCTTTATGATCATCACGATGGCGGTTTTTCATACCATCTTCATGTTTGATGTTTTGTTGAATATTTTTTGGATTTTTCATTTGTTGTTTGTCAACATTGGCGATACGCTTTAATGCCGACTTATGAGCTAGTGTTGGAGAGAGAAAATTATTTTTTTTACTTTCTTAACATGGGTGATGATAAAATTTTTACAGCGCATTCAGCTAAATGTGCTAGAAACAGAGAAGGATGCTAACAGGATTAATTTATTTTCGTAAAGACTTTAAAACCAAAACTCCTAAGAAAATGTGTGTCAATAGGCCGATCAAAAATGATCAACAATGCTACAATTATGCAACGGCGCAACTGTAAATATTAAGAAATATTAAGAAAGGATGTTTACGTGGGCTCACTACAAAACAAACAAAAAAATTATATATATTATAACGTTATCACGTCGAAAAGGAAGCAGGTTGTGCAACAAAAATGCAATACTGTTGCATGGAATTATTAACATGTGCTACAATAAATTATTTATTTATAAAGAAATTTTTTTACTTTATAACAGAAATAAAAGTGAAATTTATGACACAATGGAACACGACACGGAAGCAGCATCTTAATGCAACGAAAATACATACATCGAAAATGCGAGAACGTTGCGAAGAATTATAACTCAAAACCTATAGATGCTAGGGTAAATTGTATGGTACAATAATAAAGATGAATTCTTTGGCCGTTCAATAAAAATAAACGTAAACTTAATGATGTCATAAGGCCTCTCCGGGAATTGTTTCATGGACTTCTTGAATGTCGCTTCGGTGAATGTTAATGTACCACCAAAAATGTTGATTTTTTTATCCTCATGACGAAAAACAAGGAAAGAGATAACAAAGCAAAAGTAAAAGTGAAAGTGAAAGTGAAAGTAAAAGTAAAAGTAAAAGTAAAAGTAAAAGTAAAAGTAAAAGTAAAAGTAAAAGTAAAAGTAAAAGTAAAAGTAAAAGTAAAAGTAAAAGTAAAAGTAAAAGTAAAAGTAAAAGTAAAAGTAAAAGTAAAAGTAAAAGTAAAAGTAAAAGTAAAAGTAAAAGTAAAAGTAAAAGTAAAAGTAAAAGTAAAAGTAAAAGTAAAAGTAAAAGTAAAAGTAAAAGTAAAAGTAAAAGTAAAAGTAAAAGTAAAAGTAAAAGTAAAAGTAAAAGTAAAAGTAAAAGTAAAAGTAAAAGTAAAAGTAAAAGTAAAAGTAAAAGTAAAAGTAAAAGTAAAAGTAAAAGTAAAAGTAAAAGTAAAAGTAAAAGTAAAAGTAAAAGTAAAAGTAAAAGTAAAAGTAAAAGTAAAAGTAAAAGTAAAAGTAAAAGTAAAAGTAAAAGTAAAAGTAAAAGTAAAAGTAAAAGTAAAAGTAAAAGTAAAAGTAAAAGTAAAAGTAAAAGTAAAAGTAAAAGTAAAAGTAAAAGTAAAAGTAAAAGTAAAAGTAAAAGTAAAAGTAAAAGTAAAAGTAAAAGTAAAAGTAAAAGTAAAAGTAAAAGTAAAAGTAAAAGTAAAAGTAAAAGTAAAAGTAAAAGTAAAAGTAAAAGTAAAAGTAAAAGTAAAAGTAAAAGTAAAAGTAAAAGTAAAAGTAAAAGTAAAAGTAAAAGTAAAAGTAAAAGTAAAAGTAAAAGTAAAAGTAAAAGTAAAAGTAAAAGTAAAAGTAAAAGTAAAAGTAAAAGTAAAAGTAAAAGTAAAAGTAAAAGTAAAAGTAAAAGTAAAAGTAAAAGTAAAAGTAAAAGTAAAAGTAAAAGTAAAAGTAAAAGTAAAAGTAAAAGTAAAAGTAAAAGTAAAAGTAAAAGTAAAAGTAAAAGTAAAAGTAAAAGTAAAAGTAAAAGTAAAAGTAAAAGTAAAAGTAAAAGTAAAAGTAAAAGTAAAAGTAAAAGTAAAAGTAAAAGTAAAAGTAAAAGTAAAAGTAAAAGTAAAAGTAAAAGTAAAAGTAAAACTAAAAAAAGTAAAAGTAAAAGTTAAAGTAAAAGTTAAAGTAAAAGTAAAAGTAAACAATAAATAAAGCGACAATGATGTAAGAATGAGGACAAGGAAAGTATTAGGACAAGGATTTTGAATACGGATAGGGAAAATCATTAGAACAAGGGGTAGGATAAATATTATGACAAATTTGACAAAAATTGGACAAAGATTAGTACAAGGATTAGAATGTGAATTAGTAAGAGGATTAGCAGAAAATTTAAAACATAGATTTGGAGACGGATTAGGAGTATAAGATCAAGGACAAGGGCTAAGACAAGGAATAGGACCAATATTAGAAAATAGATTAAGACAAGGATAGCGACATGTATAGAGAAAGTCTTAGGACAAAAAAAAAAAAAAAAGTCTTAGGACAAGGATTTTTAATAAGTGGGAAAAGCATCAGAACAAAGGGTAGGATAAGGATTATGACAAGATTGGACAAGGATTTGGACAAGCAGTACGACAAGGATTCAAGTATTAATACATTGATAAGGACCAAGATTACGACATGGACTTGACTAAATATTAGGACTGGGACTGTGACAAGGATTTGGACAAGAATTTTAACCACAATTCAGATAAGGATTTTCATAAGGATTTGCGCACGGATTTGGACAAGGATTAGGAAAATTATTTTGATAAGCATCAGAGTAAGAATATTGACAGTAATGAAGATAAGAATTATATTGAAAACAAATTTGAGCTTTCGGTCAAGCATGTTGACAACAAGACAACATGAAGAGCAAAGAAGGCAACAACCAACAACAGCAACAACGGCTCTGTATAGAGAAAATCACACAGCATGACTATACAGAGTGTTTTGTTGGCCGCTACACCAACTCATCAGTATTCTGATGAAGTCAACTGCATGACTTTTCACTGTGATGATCCACTCAAGCTACTTAGGCTGCGAACATAGTGAACGCGAGTTGCTGAGCCGAGCCGAAAAACATATAAAAGCAATACAGTACGCAAGTCATGCATCTCTTTAACCCGAATGCGTTTTTGAGTTTCAATCGGCTCGGATCAGCAACTCGCGTTGGTTCTCCTTATACTGCCAATTATGCCAAGAAACTTAACAGGAATTTATTTTGACAGAGAGAACGCTATAGAACGCTAGAGAACGATAAGAATTATAGATAAGGGCTAGGGCATGGACTAAAACAAAAATTAAGAAAACAAAAATTTGGAAAAATTTTAGAAAAAGAATTTGAAGAATAAGTAACTAATGGAATAAAATAGAATGGAATAAAATAGAAGAATAAAATAATGGAAGAAAGAGAATTTCGAGTTTTTACAAAGCATTTTTTTAATGGGAAAAAACACCGCAAGAAAAGGAATCTATTGATAAGTGTTGTGATGAATCTACTCCACCGAGATCACAAATAATGTATTGGTTTAATGAATTCAAGCGTGGACGAACAAGCACTGTCGATGAAGAACGTTCAGGTCGCTTAATTATATATCTACACAGAGAGTTTAGTTTGAATTTCCAGTAGAAAGTTGAGTTTTGGCATTGAACTCAAAATAAACTCTTAAGTTCCCAGGACAATTATGCAAGATGAAAGTCAACAAAATTCCATTTGTTTTTGAAGTTTATCAAAACTCAATTGAGAAATCTTTAAAAAGAGTACCCAGAGATGGCTGCAGCCTTGTCCTCAAGTGGAATTGATGTCACGGTGGTGGAGGTGAAAAAAATATGAGAACATAGTGTACTAAGTCTACGCTCCCATCGCACTTAATACTTTTCTTAGCTAAAAAAATTTAAAATGACTTACGTTTGCTTCAATTTATTTCGATTATTTACTTTGCACATCACTATTGATGCTCTGTACATACTTTTTTTGAATTCGTTCAGAGAGCGTTAGAAATAACGCCAATGATGGCGCCACAGTTAAGCAATGCAAGTGTCAAAAGTATACGATTATTGCAAATTATTGTAATAATACGCGGGCAAATTCGTTTTTTGTTGGTTTTAAAACATAAAAAGTATTTAATTCAATAAAATTTATATTTTATCTCTTGATATTTTAATCGTTTCTTATAGTGGCAACTAGAAAAAAAGAAATTAGTGTCGGTGAAAGAAAAATATTTATAAAGCTTTGGGAAGTGGGCCAAAACTATCGACATATTGGTAGAACATGAACCTCGGTTCAAACAGTAGTTCAGAACTTTCAAAGTAGTAAGTAGTAAGTAGTAAGCTATCAGAACGAGAATCTCGCAGTATAATATCGCTTGTGAAAAAAAATTCTAAAATTACTGCTTCTCAAATATCTTTTGATATGAATCGAAAGTTTTGCAAGACTATTAGTGTATTTACTGCTAGAAGAATTTTGAGAAAGACCGGATATCATGGAAGAGTTGTTCGTAAGAAACCCTTCACATCATTGGTAAACCGACAAAAGCGTATTGCCTTTGCAAATCAGTACATAAACAAACCATCTGAGTTCTGGAGAAATGTCATGCCTACAGATGAGAGTAAGTTCTGCATTTTCGGAATAAAAGGACGGCAGATTGTGTGGAGAAAGCCGCGTACAGCCCTCAATAAAGGGAACTTATTGCCAACTGTTAAGCATGGTGGTGGAGGTGTGATGATGTGGGGGTGTATGACAGTTAGTGGAGTTAGGAATTCTGTGTTTATTGCATCGATTATGAATAAATTCGGTTATTTCAACATTTTGAAAGAAAATGTAAAACAAAGTGCAGAGAAACTTGAGTTGTCGAGTGAGTTTTTTGCGGCTGAATTCGTAAAGCTTTGGCTACTTTACAATGTACCAAAACAGCTAAAAACACCTCCACAGTCACCAGATCTTAACCCCATCGAGCACCTGTGGGCATTACTAGAACGGAAAATTCGAAAACGAACTATTACAATAAATAAATGCTAAAAAGGGGAATTTACTGAAAAATGGCGAAACATCACTCTGAAGAAACAGCTAATCTCGTCAACTCAATGCAAAAAAGGCTTGGAGAAGTCCTTAAACGCCGCACATTGGTTGAAGTTCATAGAACGAGCGGCTAAAAATAGAAGAAGTTGTCGAAGGACAATGAAACTTGGTACATAGGCATTTTTTGTTTGAATCAAGAAAAAAATGGAAAAATAAAAATGTTCCGCCCACTTTTACGCCCACCTCCCATACAAAGAGAAAATTAAATTTTGACCTACGGCATTGTTTTTTGGCACATATCATTTTTAAACACTCAGAATCATTTGTGTGAAATTTGAAAAATATCCGCCCACATTTACGCCCACTTCCGATTCAACTTGTATTGAAAAAGTGGCATAACTCCCTTGATTTTTACTGCATCAACTCAATTTTCACAAAAATATATATTATAATTGTAGAATGGGCTCCTAAAAATATATACCTGATCCGCCCACTTTTACACCCACCTCCCATAGAAAAAAACAAATAGAACAAACATGAATAAGTAATTTAAGCATAGTCTTTTAATAATTTTTTAACATCATTATCGTACTCCAATTTTTTTATTTGCAGCTTTGAGCGAAATGTATTTATAAATGGGTCTGAAGACAATAAAAGATTATGCATTACGTCTTCATTAGTAGCTACACGTCCAATTCTTCGCGAATGATGTAATCTATAGGCTCTATAGTCTTTATTCCTCGCTTCCTGAGCTTCCTCGGACAGCATACCTGATACAAATAGCAAGTAGGAGCAGCTGAATTTTTTTTTTACTTTTAGCTGAGACTTCGAGCTGTAACTTGACATCTTTCGTTAAACAGGGCTCCACAGGGCTTAAAAGATGCAGTACACTGAAGTTGATGAACATAGAAATTGTGATGTTGTTTATATTTCGTTCTACGAAATTTTTTATATGGCGCTTTTTCCAACTTTTTTTAATGCAAATGTCATCTATGACGATATAATGGAAAATATACAACAAAATCAAATGATAAGATTACTGTGACTGTACCAAAAGATTGAATATACAGTAAATTTGCATGCCATTTTAAACAAGCGAACATATATGAACTTCGAGCATGTCTGTCCAAACAAATAATGAATATATCAGCCTAATATTAAGGAATCATAATATTCAGATATCTGACAGCAAAATACCAAAAAATTATCCAAATCGGCGAACATGAAAAAAATTAATTTCGGCCACTCTTCAACCAATGTGCGCCGTGGTTATTCAACAAGCTACTGACATGAATATATTTTCATTTTGTTTTTATAAATTTTCAGTTTTATGTATGAACTTGTTTGAGGAGCTTAGACTTTTGACTCTTTAATTTTTGTATTTTGGTTAAATAATGTTTTATAATTTAAAATAACGTTACTAAACAATAAAAATAATGAACGAATATAAAACCTATTACAATCGAAAATATTAATTAAGAAATTGTTTAAAAAAATGTTTTTTTAATTTTTTTAAGCCTTTTTTTTTTTTTTGTTTTTTACGGTAGGAGCGTAGATTTATGAAGTAAACTAAGAAATGTCAGATTAAACTCAATGTCATGCAAGACTACTAATGAGTTGGTGTAGCTGTCAACGAAACAGTCAGTCTAGTCTGCTGTATGATTTGCTCTATACAGAGCCGTTGTTGTTTTCTTCATTAACATACTTGACATACTTTTCTTCATTAATCTCAACAATTAATTTTCAATATAATTGAATTAAAAGGTCGCATTAAAGTTAATTTAAACTCAATTCTGCCTAAGCGTCTCTGTGTGAAAAGCTTCGGTTGAACTCAAACTAAACTCAACCTAAACTCTCTGTGTAAACATGGATGGATGTAGCAACTACAGAAATGAACAACATAGTCCATTATATCGTATTGGGCAACCCAAAGTGAAAGTTCGTTGAGACAGTTGACGCTATAGATAACTACTGGCTCAGCGGGTTCTATTTTTCATGATAATTTGGGTACAAAAATGCTGGTGTTTCGTGGAAGTGTTACCAATCGACGAAATCGTTCAAAGTGCAAATGCTCCAAAACGGCCAAAGACACAAAAATCGACCGGAAATGTTATGGGCAGAGTTTTTTGAAAAGTTCCCCATATTTTATTGATCGACTATCTAAAACAAAAAAAAAAAACAATAACAGGCGAATATTATGTAAGTTTATTATTGGACTGTTTGAAATGCACTATAGACAAAACGACCTCATTTAAAGAAAAAACTATTTTTTGCAAGACAATGCATCATCTCAGAAGTCCTTGAAAGCAATGGCAAAAACTCAACGATTTACGCTTTGAATAGCTTCTCCATCCACCGTATTCTATAGATATGGTCTCCAGGGATTTTATCTTTTTCCCAATCTCAATGGACAACTCACGGAAAAAGATTTACATCAAATGAAAAAGATGAAGTGGACCGATACGCATTTTGCAGATTTGGACAAAGAGTACTAAACTAAAGCTATCGTAATGTTTAAGGGCTAAATGTATCGAGCTAAAAATAAAATATGTTTCATAATAAAAATTGATTTTGTTAAAAAAAATACGCTTTTCCTAATTAGATCAAAGATCATAATTGAACATATTTTGAGTAGGACTACATAACTAACATATTTATAAACGCTTTCCTACACTGCTCTGCATAGAAAAGCTTTAAGGGTGGTATTTTGCTGCCGCCTGATTTAAGGTTTTTTTTTTCTTTTTGCTTTGAATGCTAAAGTTCATTTAACTGAAATTCCGCATTTCTAAGTTTATTTCTATTATTTACTTTACCTTCATCGTCATCAACATCAGCAGCGGCATCAGCATGAGCAGCATCATCGTCATCATCATCAACGTCGTCATTGTCATCCACGTCAACATCATTAGTGACATTATTTCTGTTGTCATCTTGAGCATGAATTCCCATGATAGTCGTGGGTGTTGTTTTTGCTTTTATTGGTGATGTCGGTGTTGTTGTTGTTGTTGTTGTTGTTGTAGTTTTTGATTTTGTTGTTTTCATGAGAATGCCAACTTCTTGCTGCAGCGTTTTTACGTTTACAATTTTTTGCATACCTAATTTAAATGCATTGCTGTGATCCTGCACCGTCGGTGGCACAAGCTCCAGCTTATCCATGCTGCTGGATGCAGCAGCTACGATGCTCATCTTATGTTTATTCAATTCGTTGCCATCGTTGTCATTCTTATTGTCATTGTCTTCGACGGCATCTTTTTTTTGTTTTGCTGACAACGCGGCATGTGGTTGTTGTCTCTGCTGCAGATGCTGCTGCTGCTTGTGTGATGGCGTTGCTGTTGACACCGAGCTGACAGGGTTTGTTGTTCGCACTAACTCCATTGATTGTGCTGTTGTTGTTTTTGTTGTTGTTGTTGGTGATGTCATTTCGTAATTTTTCAATTGGAATATTTGATTTTTTAATGATTTCCTTCTGCGCAGAAATTCAATGTGTTGCAATTGTTGATTGCTTAGAAGTTGCAGCAAACACTGGGCTGTGACAGAGCAATCGCTGCTGCTGCCATCTATTGCCAGAAGTATGGCATTAATAACTTCAAGTGAGGCATTTATTATGGAATGATTAGATGTTTGGCTTGTGCTGAGTAAATGCAAACAATAATCAAAAATTTCAATAATTTGTTTGCTTTCACTAGTTATGATCATATCGCTACTGTCGGGGGCCGCAAGTGTTGCATAAGGCATGCGTGATCGCTTCTTTGGTGGATTCTCGCCATCTTCGATGCAGTCATCACTGAAGCCACGTATAAGGAGTGGCAGCAGAATACGTAGGAAGCCCAAGGCACCTAGGATAACGTGTGTTTCTTGAGAAACGAGCAGGATTTCTGAAATAGAGGAACAACAACAAGTATTAGTTTTGTTTTAAAATATATTTGTTCTTTCAGGGAGGCCACAGTATTGCCATAAAGTTTCTTAAGAGGGCATATAAGTTACAAATTTTAAAAAAAAAATATTTTTCGGAATCTTTTTTCATAGAAGGAAAATAGATAGATATCGTTTTCAAACTTTGCACATATATTAACTAACATTTAAAGAATACAAAAAAAAATTTGTCTGAGATTTTTTGAAGTGGTTTTTGACGTTATTTGATTTTTTTTTAAGAAAATGTCAAAAAATTGACGGTGTGCAGGATATTACCAGTCTGAAACATCTGAGGACAAAAAAAAAACTAAATTAATCCTTGTTGAAGTGGCTATCGCCTGAACTAGGATATTTTTTTTCTCGAAAAAAAAACAAAATGGCGGCCATCCGAAGAAAAAGTCTATTTTCGACGTTACAAAATCGGTCTGTCGGATTTAAAAAGAAACCACTAGATGGCCCATCCCGCCAAACATAACAAACATAAACTTATATTTTCTTTGCCTTGATAGCTATAAAATGAATTGAAAAACACTTGTTTAAATAGAAGTGAAAAATAAAAGAAAAACCATGTTTGTGAATGTGTAGCCGAGTTATTGACCAAAAAAGGTGTAAAATGGAAAAAAAGTTACATTTTTACGTTTATGAGTCACAATATCCCGTTTTTTCGTGTAGGTTTGTTTTGCATTTTTTTCTCTATTTCAACATCTACAACTTTTCTTAAGACACTATAACATTATTTCCTATGATTATCCACGAAACAGCCTGTCAAATATCGAAACAGTGCTCAAAATTCACTTTGAGCCGAAAAAATGGTAATATCGTAAAATCTCCTATTTGAACGTAAGCAGGCAAAACTAATGATGCAGAATTTCTAATTTTGGCGAGTACTTTCACGAGAGATTTCCTAATCAAACCTTAGTCCCAAAACGGTGACCTCAAACAAGTTGCACAGTGTTTGTGAATTTAATAAAAAGTTGTAAGCCAAGCCAATCCGATAGTGGCTTTTACGACACCCTATACAACAATTTATTTCTCGTAATTCGGAATGAATTTTTTTGGAAAGAACATAGCAAAAACGTTCGCTTCACCTGTTTTTGAAGCTAGAATCTATATTTTGGGAAATTTTTCTATATTTTCTAGAATTTTTCATAGAAGAGACTGATACAACAATTGTTTGTTTTTTTCACCAGTGATAGCCTACAACCGGAAGTTATGACTTTTAACCAAGAGTATGAAGGAAAAATAAAATTTGTTTATTTTTTTTAAATCTTTAGATAAATATAACATAATAATATGTTAAATTTTATGTAAAAATTATACTTTATAGTTCTTCATCGTGTGGTATCGTACAAAGCAGTCTCCAATATGAAGCAACTGGAATGGTAAAAAATGTATTATTGACTGAGAGCAAACATATGACTGGAACAGTAAAAACACTTTGGTGGCTGAGAACAGAAATACGGTAGCAAAAAGGCAAAGTACTCCACTGTGTGAAGTCAAAGAAGAATATCAAAGTTCTGTTACTGTATTTTGAAAGCTGGTCAAAAATATAAATGCCCTTGTGTCAGCGTTT
Source organism: Pherbina coryleti (assembly GCA_943735915.1). NCBI lineage: Eukaryota > Metazoa > Arthropoda > Insecta > Diptera > Sciomyzidae > Pherbina > Pherbina coryleti. The sequence goes on from OX030949.1 coordinate 93,266,994, forward strand.
TCAAAGTTGAAGCATAAAAACTGTTTCTATGAATTTTAAAGTCGGCATTTGTGGAATATATTTTATGAAATTATGTGGAAATGCTTACATAGTTTTTTATTATATTGAAAATAGTATAACTTTTACTTTTTTTATAGTACGTAATGGTTAGTGGCGACCGTGGCGCAGTGGGTAGAGTGCGTGACCCATACGCCAGAGGACCCTGGTTCAATTCCATCTGACACAGAATGTTTTTTTCAATTGAATTAAATTTTTCTGTTCGGTCGTCACCTCTCTGCAGACAATGGCAAACCTCAGAGAGTAAATAATGCCACGTAAAGCTTCTTGAGAACATGCACATTAGCCATTCGGAGTCGGCATAAAACTAGTAAGTCCAGTTCTCGATCAATTGTGTACAAACAGTTTCATTATCACCCATATAAAGCGATCTAAGTGGACATTTCTTTACAGATTATATATTTAGAGTAGAACAATTCAACTTGATTGGGACCTACTAAACTTATGGGAAATATTTCAGTAAATCGTGATATGTTTAGGTACATATTTTACTGTCATCGATTTTTATTAATTTTCTTCATCTTTCACTAGAACCCTACGCTCGGAAGTTAAGACTTTTAGAAATATTTAAAACAGGACAAGAAAAAAATTAAGTACAAAAATATTGTTTATTGATATCTGCTAAGGATCTTAGATAAATTAAATATGTATCAGCAATTAGTAATTATTAAATATCGTATCATCGAATTCAAGAATGGAAATCAGAACAAATCCAATATATCGGGTTATGGCAACACTGTGCTCAACAAGTAAATTTGCAGATCGTTAAATTTAGCGTTTTTACCGTTATATCACGAATGATTAATTTACTAAAGCTACTACCTGAAATACCAGACTTCTTCACTTCATTATTACAAAATAACAAAAAAACAGTGTTTTCTAGTCTTCATTATTTCATTATAATTTTGATATAATTTTTCTTTTTTTAATTGACTTAACTGAGTGTCCATCTGTGCACTGAAAATTCTTAATTAAACCTCTCGCAACTGCACGCAAAGAAAAAAAAACGTTTATCGCCACTTTGCCGCAAACGAACTTTGTTTGTCGTGCTTGAAATCGTTATTTGCAAACGTTTCAACAGTTGTCACAATAAAATTCAGTTGCGAGAAACGCGTCATTAAGTTGCAGGAAATTAATTTCGTTTGTCATAAACACGATTCCAGTGTTTAAGATGTACGCACGATCCGTGGTGCTTATATAGAATCGGATCATTATCTTCTCGCAGCTAAAATCCGTACACGTCTGTGCGCAACCAAGAATGCGCGCAATCCAGCAGAGAGAAAGCTTGACGTCGAAAAGCTGCAATCCAGACGAACAACCGAAGAATTCGCTACTCGACTCTCACTCCTGCTTCAAGAAAGCACTCCTCCGATCGACGATATATGCGCGCAGTGGAATCACATTTCCCACTCTATGCGTACGGCTGCCGAAGAGATGATTGGCTATCACCGCCCTCGCCGAAGCCAGTGGTACGACCAAGAGTGTCGCGACGCCACTGCAGAAAAAGACGCCGCCTACAAAGTCACCCTGCAGTCGGTTGTAACGCAAGCTGCTTAAGAGCGATACAAAGAGAAGAGGAGGGCAGAGAGACGCATTTTCAGGCGAAAGAAAAGAGAAGCAGAAAAACATGAGTGTGAGAACATTGAGATGCATGGTGAAAGGAATGAAGTCCGAAAATTTTTCGAAAAAATAAGACGCCTGGGCGAAGGTTTCAAAAGACCGGGGCCTCTTCCTGCAAGGATGAAAATGGGAATCTAGTGACATATATCCAGAGTACACTGATGATGTGGAGGGAACACTTCTCTAGGCTCCTGAATGGATACAACGACAGCAATTCCACCAACAGAGAGATATCCCGGAAACCCCAATTGTGGACGACAGCGTTGAAGTTCCGCTGCCCGACCATAGTGAGTTCTTTAAAGCTAAAGCTCGGCTTAAAAACAACAAAGCCGCAGGAGCCGATGGCTTACCTGATGAGCTCTTCAAGAATAGAGGCAAAGCTCTATTTAAATGCATTCATGAGCTTCTATGCAGAATATAGTCGGAAGAATGCATTCCAAACGATTGGAACCTCAGTGTGCTCTGCCCAATCCACAAGAAAGGCGATCCCTCAATTTGCGCGAACTACCGTGGGATAAGCCTTCTTAATATCGCATAGAAGGTCCTGTCGAGCGTATTATGTGAAAGACGGAAGCCCATCGTAAACCAGCTGATTGGACCTTATCAGTGTGGCTTCAGACCTGGAAAATCCACCATAGACCAGATATTTACGCTACGACAAATATTGGAAAAGACCCTAGAAAAACAAATCGACACACACCATCGTTTTGTCGATTACAAAGCCGCCTTCGACAGTCCAATAAGGAATCATCTATATTCCACCAGGTCTGAATTTGGTATTCCTGCAAAGCTCATCCGTCTTTGCAGAATGACACTAAGCATCACCAGCATCACAGTTAAGATCGGGAAGGACCTCTCTTCTTCATTCGATACCAAACGAGGTTTCAGACAAGGTGATTCCTTATCGTGCGACTTTTTCAACCTAATGATGGAGAAGATCATCCGACCTGCTGATTTGAGACGCAGTGGCACGATATTCTACAAAAGTATTATGCTGCTGGCGTATGCTGATGATATCGATATCGTTGGCCATAATGCGTGCGAAGTCAGCGCAGCATTCTCCAGGTTAGCGAAAGAGTCGAGTCGAATGGGTCTTGCAGTGAATGCAGATAAGACGAAATACCTAGTGTCAACAAATAAACAGTCCCAGCGTCTTGGAAACCACGTCACTGTTGACAACATCTCCTTCGAGGTTGTTAAGGACTTCGTCTACCTGGGATCCAGCATAAACCCTTTCTCTTTCGATGTCAGTATTGCGACAAAGCGAAGGATAACTCTTGCAAATAGGTGTTACTTTGGGCTGAGTAGGCAATTGAGAAGCAGAGCCCTCTCTCGACGAACAAAACTCACGCTCTATAAGTCACTAATCATACCCGTCCTATTATGTGCAGCACAAACCTGGACGTTGTGCAGTTCTGATGAAAAGACTTTGGGGGGCTTCGAGAGAAAGATCCTTCGTAAGATCTTCGGTCCAATCTGCGTCAATGGCGAGTACCGAATTCGATGGAACTACGAGCTGTATGAGCTGTACGCTGACATCGACATCGAGCGGCTCCGCTGGCTAGGTCATGTTGAGCAAATGGAAAACGACGCTCCAGCGAAAAAAATATTCGATTCGGTGCCCGGTGATGGTCAACGCAGAAAAGGATGCCCACATCTTCGTTGGAATGATCAGGTGTTGGAAAACCTGACCACGCTTGGTGTTTCCAACTGGCGCCAGCAAGCGCAAAACAGAAATGGCTTGCGCAATTTCTAATACTAGGCCAAAACCGACCTTCGGTTGTAAGCACCAGATAAATAAGTAAGTAAGTCATAAACAAGTCATTGTGGCGACCGTGGCGTAGTTGGTTAAAGTGCGTGGCCGCTATGTCAATGAACTTTGGAGACCCAGGTTCGAATCCCAGCAGCGACAGAAAATTATTTGAATTAAATTAATTTTTCTGTACGGTCGCCACCTCTCTGCAGACAATGGCAAACCTCAGAGAGTAATCAAAATGCCATGTAAAGCTTCTTGAGAACGAGAACATTCCGTTCATCGCCGTTCGGAGTCGGCGTTAAGCATGTAGGTCCGGTTCTCGGTCAATTGTGTACAAACTTAATAACACGCACAACACAATTGATCATAAGAAGCTAGATCAAAGTCCTTTCAAGGGCTGAAATGGCCAGTTATTTTTATTTTTAAGTCATAAACACGTCCGTGGCGTCCGTGGCGCCAGTGGCGTAGTTGGTTAAAGTGCGTGGCCACTATGTCAACGAACCTAGAGACCCAGGTTCGAACCCCAGCAGTGACAGAAAATTATTTGAATCAAAATAATTTTTCTGTACGGCCACCACCTCTCTGCAGACAATGGCAAACCTCAGAGAGTAATCAAAATGCCATGTAAAGCTTCTTGAGAACAAGAACATTCTGTTCATCGCCGTTCGGAGTCGGCGTTAAACATGTAGGTCCGGATCTCGGTCAATTGTGTACAAATTTAATAACACGCACAACACAATTGATCATAAGAAGCTAGGTCAAAGTCCTTTCAAGGGCTGAAATGGCAGTTATTTATTTTTTTTTTAAGTCATAAACACGAGTAATTTTAAAATTACAGTAATTGAACAATTTGTTTTTCCCAACTGAAAACTTCGTTTGTTTTCCCCTTCGTTGTATAAACACAACCGCCTATAGTTCAGAGTTACTTTTTGGACAAACTTTTCTATATAATACGCGGAGATAACAACAGAGTTGCGATGAATGCAATCCATAATAATACAGACGGACATAGGGAGAGAGATAATTAATGTCATAAATTATAATGACCGAATTAGCTTGTGGTATATATATATAAGATACATTTTTTAATTGATTACAACTGAATATTTGTTTGCGACAAATTGACGTCCTCGGTAGTCCAGTCGGTAGCGTGCTCGACTGCCACCCCAGAGGTCCCGGGTTCGATTCCCGTCCAGGCCATGGTCCTTCGCTTTAAGCCTTTTTAAATTTTCTGTCATCATTTCTCATCAACTGAAAATTAAAAATTCATCAATATTCACGACATGAAGTTGTAGTTGATGGTAGAGAAGTTTGTGGATGGGATTGCCTTATAAATGGAATTGACTGAGGTAAAGGCATAACACTTGCCTCTGATTCACATTCACATGTTTCTTTGGCTTTCCACCACGCTTAGAACATTATACACGTGTTTCACTTGATTGCCCTTTCCTTCCCACTAATCTATCAGCCCATTTCGACTCAAGGCAGACTTGACTGAATAGGTATTCCACCTGAAATCATTGGTTCAAAAAGCTAAAAAAAAAAAAAACTCGCAAAAAAGTGTAGTTGGTGAATTTTTCAGTTACGATAAACGAAAAATTTCTTTGCGTGTACTCGCAAATTAATTTGGTCTCATCTTCAAGGTGAAAGTTTGAAGTTATCAGATCCGAAGTATTTTGAGGAATCAGGAGGAATCAGAAAAGTTATAGCTCAATAAAAATAAAACAAAAAATATTACAAAAAACTTGAAAAAAGGCACAGCTTAAGGAACGCGTATCTTAAGGAAACTTAAGGCGCAAGTTAAGGAAAATGTATTCATTCTAAAAAATTAAGTATGAGTAAATTTCATTCTTAAATAAAGATTCTACAAGCATTCGGGCGGTAGTTCGGTAGTGTAAACAACATTGTAGAAAAAAATATAAACGATTTCAGAATGTCAACTTTGGATGACCCTAGAGACCAATCTTTGGAATCATATTACTTGCAAAGTGTGATTTTCACATTTTGGATATATCCAAATTACAAAAAGTAGCAAAAATAATTCAACTCCGTAACTTCGGAATAACTCTGAATGCATGGGTTTTGTGTATATTTTTCCCCATTTACGAAGCCTTGGACTTCAATGGGCGTAGATGGGACGTCAAAAAACACCGTCCAAGCCTTTATATGAGACATAATTAATTGGAGCGAGCGAGCGAAGCTCCCATGGAACAACTTGCATAAAGAATGTTTAAAGGAGCAGAACTCTGAAATGGGTTGACCGATTTTAATATTTCTTTTTCTAACCTGTTCTACTGATCTTAAATTAGGTGCCTGCGAAGCCCAAATTTGGAAATTCTGTTTAGTTTAGAAGTTTATTGAAAAAAAGATTTCCATATCTTTCTTTGTTGATACATATTCGCTTAATTCAGTTTGCTGCTTGCCTGCTTCTGTATGTATACGTCGTTCGCTTCGCTCGCATTGCGTCGACCTCATCCCGTAAAAATGAATTTGAGGGGGTGACGTACGATCAACGCTATGAGTAGTGACATGCTCTACTAGCTCGTGCTTTTGACATTCCATATTAACGCTGGGTTGCATTTTCGTTGAGAAATGCTAAAATGTGGGTATTCTTGGATTCCGATGGAAAACTAGGATTTTCATAGGATTATCGTAGGAATATATATTTTGATGCGAGTTTTTTTTAAATTGATAAAATTTTTTAAATTAACATGCTGCTTAAATAGTATATTAATGATTTTGATGAATGTAGAATGATATTAATATTATTCAATTGTATATCCTATTAAAATTTATGCATTTTTTAGTATATTATAAATAATATTATAAGGGTACTCATGCAAAATGGCAAACTTATATATTGGTCAATTAGATATTTTAATGAGGTTGGTTGAGGACGAATACCCTTAATATCATTGTTTGAATAATATAACACACAAAAGAATGTTGTGGTAAGGTAGATTGGCAAATTCCGTTCACTTTGTTTTTGTAAAGTTGTACCCAAGTACTCACTAATTACAAGTGATTCAGCGAGCATTGTACAAGGGGGCGTGGCAACTCGAATCTGCAATATCGAATAACTTTGGATTTATAGGTCGCACAACATTGGAATTAGGTGTTCGGCCTCGATTTACATGTGCCGTTCCACTGGTAAAATTTTATGGGCGTTGGGAAAAGGGTGTGGCACTTTTTCGGCTGCCCAAATTGTGGATATAACTTTCGAACTATTAGTCACACATCAATGAAACTCGGTAAGAATGTACTATTTAGTCTTGTCCTTTGACTGGAAAAATTGAGTGAGCATTGGACAAGGGGGCATGGCACCGCCCATATAAGTCAAACTTATGGTATCAAATAGCTTTGGAGTTAAATGCCGCATAATAATGAAACTCGGTATGGAGTTGCCACTTGGTAATGTCCATCTACTAGAAAACCGAGACGGGCATTGTACAAGGGGGTGTGGCTTCGCCCATACAATTACAATTTTTGATATCGAATAGCCTATGAAAGTAAGTCACAAAACGTTGAATTTTAGAATAGAACTTCTATTTGGTGATGCATTTCTTTTAAAAAATGTTGACAGGCATTGTTCAAGGAGCCACACCCCGCCCATACATGCCAAAGTTTTGATATCGAATAGCTATGGAAATCAAAGTCGCATTACATTAAAACTCACAATGGAGTTCCACTTGGTGATATCCTTCTACGCCTATGGTACTTGTAAATTTGTACTACAGCACCAACTGGTGTCTAAGTTGGATCAAAGAAGATAGCGACAAAATACTCACCGTACCTCAAAATCACAATATACCAATTTTCATTCTAATCGCATAAATAATTGTACTACAGCGCCCTCTGGTGTTCAATACAGGTCAAAAAAGATATCAGAAAAACACTCAGCGTACATGAAAACCACTATATACCGATTTTCTTTAAATTTGTACTTAAGCGCCCTCTGGTGTTCAAGGTGGATAAAAATTTATTGAAATTGCCCCAAAACACGCACCGTACCAAAAAACTTCCATACACAAATTTACATGAATATTTCCATACGTATTTCCAACTTGCTTTCGTTGACGAAATTTCCTACATTTTGCTCTCAAAATTTGCAAAATCTCGGCAAAAATTAACAGTAATAATAATAATAAATAGCAGTAATTTTCACAAAAACAAGAAAAATAATGACATCAAGTAATGACATTTTATAAAAAAAAAAACAATATACTTATATATATATATGTATATACTATATATATAAAAGTATCGATCAATCAAAGAAAAATTGTTTGCCATAAAAACTGAAAAGTGTTTCCAGAAATTCCATTTTAAATCTTAATTTAATTTCACATTTTATCATTAAATTGGAAAGTGTTCATTTATTTTGAAGCTTCTAGTCCGAATTTTCACGTTAATATGTGACATTTTTCATTATTTCGCAGATTATATTACACTTAATAAAAAGATCTTAGCTTTCTAAAGTAGGTTTTATGGTTCTTAATGATTTTATGACAATATCTTTTAATTTTTTATTAATTAAAATTATAATTGCATGATTTCGGAAAAAGGAACGCCAAGAATACAATAAAATATTGTATTTCAACTAAAATATATTAACATTTTTTTATAATTGAATGTTTGAGATCTGGTAATTTTGTTGACAAAAAGTAGAATCCCCATTTCATTGAAATAACAAAACCTATTTAATATCTTTGCTTATATAGTTTTTAGAAAAATCTATTGAAGCTAGCAACTCAACTAAATTGCCTCCACAACGTACCAATTTATGTGGCTAGCTAGCAAACGCGTAAGTGTTTGCTAAGCGACTGCTACGACCTAGTAGTTTTTCAATATTTACTTTTTATATTGATAACTACATATCTTTTAGAAGCAATTTTTTTAAGGTTGCCTCAAGTAATATTTTTATTTAACTTTAAATTACAAAAATAATGTTTAGAGTTTTAAAAAGCTTATTTAAACTAGATTTATAGATGTCTTCTAGTACATGAGAACCCCACGAACACTACGAACAGCGCCCATTACCAATATTTAGCGGTTGCCTTCATAAACTTCAAATTCTTAACCCAAAAGCTTTCACACCATCATTTCATAATTTTATGAATTTTTAAATTCGTCATATTTTGCTCATGTTACTTAAAGATCTACCATTAAAGGCAAGACACTGTCTCGAAAATATATGTGTAACAACAACTCAAAACTTTTGAGAAAAACCAATTTCCTCAATATCATTGCTGTGCATACCGCAGCGCAGCGTAGCGTTTCCTGTGACTTTCAAAGTCGGGCCATCCAGCTCTTGAAGAAGAAGAAGGATAAGAGATAGCAGAAGAACCAGCTTGAACCAAACGAAAGTAAAGGCAGCAGCAGCAGTAACAAAACGCAAGTTGCAGAGTAAAAACAATAACAACAACAACAACCACCAAAAGCTATTTTTGTGCGCAAAAGTTGGCTCTTTTTTGCAATGAAGAAAATGTTTGCAACAAATTGCCACCAATTAAATTTATCTCGTAGAAAAGTTTTCATGTAATATTTATACACTCGACGAAACGTAAGGCACGCAACGTGCGTTACGTTATATCAACATCTTGTTGCTGCTGTTGTTGTAGTAGCTGTTGTCGCTAGCTTACAAGTAAAACATTTTCCAGTGCAACTTTGTTACTCAATTAGTTTTCATTTCCCTTTGGTGTGGATGGGGGAATTGTGGTTGATGGGGTAGGAAAAGGAAGGAGGGTTGCGTTTCGTCACAGAAGTAAAGCACTTTCTAGTACTCTTTTCTAACAAAATAACAAAAATAAACAAAAATCAACAGCAACATCTACGCAAGCATCATCAGAAAAATGAGTTAGCAAAAGTTTTTCACGATTTTTCACAGTTCTTCATTAAGTTCTATTGGTCTAAGTGTCCCTCTGTACGTCTGCCCATCTACCCGTCTGCTACTCACACATCTAGGTATCAATTAATTTACAAAAGTGCAGCAAAAACAAACGTAAAACCTTTTTCTACTACATATAAAATTATTTCAAGTGTAAATGTGGGCGTGCAACTGTGCAAGGGTTAAGTGTTTACAAATATTAAGTCTTTTGAGGAAACTTTAAGAAATACAAGTTGTTTTATGTTCAATGTCAGAACCCACTTAAAAATAAATAAAAAAATAAAAAGTTTTACAAAGTATTTTTATTTATAGAGCGAGCTGTTTACTCATTTTTAATGTAAAACTTTTCATGGCTCGAGTGTAAGTTCAGAAAATGAAATGGAAGTGAACTTAAACCGCTATAAATATTACTCTTTCTACACTAGAAGGATTAAAATTGGAGGGTAGGCTAACTGGTAACTGACAAAGGTAGTTTGAAATAATGGGAGTTAAACGCCCACTTATCCAAATGTGAGCTTAGTAAATGTCAATTGATAAAGAATTTAGAAATTGGGCACTTAACGCTAACCAGAAATGAAACTTTAAAACAAGAAAATTTGCCTAAATAAATAAAAAAAAAATAAACTAAATAAGGGCATCTTACATAATTCAATCTAAATTTTGATGTAGAATAATTCTTATATTTTGATGACGTCACTTTGAGAGGGAGGTAGTCGTTATTTTATCCAATTTCAAATGTAGGGTGTGCATGAAATCAAAGCCTTTATCCCATTTAAATTTCAAGGTTTCAGAATAACTTTTGTGAAGTTTTAAAGACATTTAAGAGTATTTAACAGCTGGTCGCTTGGCAGTTATTAAATGTTGACAATTTGAACGCTACATTGAACGCTACACAGTGCAAAGTAGTATACAATTCCTTGAATTTTATTATGAAAATTCGCGTTTACTTTATTTATTTCAACAAATTGAAAGAATCAAAAAAATTCAAGAAGGTGAACTCAATGCAAGATAAGAAAACACCGCAACTACACTTAGAGAAAAAAATATTAAATTTATCCAAAAACTTTTTTAACTTATCCAAAAAGCGAGTCAATTTTGCACCAATAACGAATTTCATAAATCGACTACGTAAATATTTAAAATTTATTTAAATATTTTTTTTATTAAATAAAATATTTAAATATTCAAGAAGAATTAATAAAACATATATTAAAATTATGCACGAACTTTTTAAAATATCTTTCAAATATTTAATATTTGAAAATAAAACTATCGCATTTAAGGAAAATTTATATAAAAATATTGAATTTAAAAAACAACATATTTAAATTCAATAAGAACTAGAATTTATAAGAAGAAAAATATGCAGTTAAATGACAACCCGTGCACGACATCCGTCAGAAAATATCGAGTTGCCACTCCACCCTACATCGTTTCATCAAGCGACCACCCATCGCACTCACAAATCATCTTGGCCAAACATTCAGGCTATATTACCCTTGCAATAAAAACTAAACGAGAACTATAAGAAATCTGCAACTGCAAGAAATAAACTGCAGGAGCAGAGTGCGATGCTGTTGCTGCTTGTCGGCTATTTCATCTGTATGGAATAGGTGTGTGGTATAAATAAAATTTAAATACGAGAAAAAAAAAGAGTTATAAGGAAAGCATTTGATTTATCCACGTAAATATTTAAATAAAATGTATACTCAGGCGTGGATAGTTTTAATATGCGTTATTTCCGTTAGTGTACACGCAAAGAAATTTTTCGTTTACCGCAACTGAAAAAATCACCAACTACACTTCGTTTGCGAGTTATATTTGCCGCAAACGAATATTCAGTTGTCAACAACTTAAAAATATATCTTACATACAGTTATGGACACATAAATGGCACATTTCAGTGTATGTTCTTTCTTAAGCTGCATTTTCGTAAATATTCTTAATAACAAACAAGCGCTTGGTTTTTTCCAAAGGTTTATTCCTTACATTTGATAACAATTCAATCTTTATTTATTACTAGCGCACCCTGCTCTCCAATATGAGCCTACCTTATAATTGTATCATGGATCCAATTAGCTTTAAGCGCAGCAACGTATGTATGTATGTAAAGGGTGTTTTTTTTAGGGGTTTGTTTTTCGAATAGAGATAAAACTGGCATTTTGTGGTCAAATCTGGCAACTCTAATGTCATTTATGTTCAGTTTGGTTTGCCATTTCATCATGAACAGGTTGACAAAAGAACAACGCTTGCAAATGGGCCGAAAATGAGATTGATCTCGATGCTGATTTTCATCGCAAAATTTTGTTCAGTGATGAGGCTCATTTTTGGTTGAATGGCTACGTCAACAAGCAAAATTGCCGCATTGGGAGTGAAGAGAATCCACATGAGATCCTTGAGACGCCATTACATCCACAAAAACTGACTGTTTGGTGTGCTCTATGGGCTGGTGGAGTCATTGGGCCATACTTCTTCCGAAATAATGCTGGAGAGTCAGTTACCGTTAATGGAGACCGGTATAGAGCCATGATAACCGACTATTTTGTTCCCGAATTGGATGGCATGAATGTGGATGAGTTGTGGTTCCAACAAGACGGCGCTACATGCCACACAGCGCACGTCACAATCGATTTATTGAAGGAAACATTCGATGAGCGCATAATTTCGCGGAATGGACCTGTCAATTGGCCACCAAGATCGTGTGATTTGACACCATTGGATTATTTTCTTTGGGGATATGTGAAGTCGCTCGTCTACGCCAACAAGCCAGAAACGTTAGGGGACTTGGAGGCCAACATTCGTGGCGTTATTGCCGACATACGGCCCCATATGCTCGAAAAAGTGGTTGAAAATTGGACCTGTAGAATTGGCTTTATTCGAGCCAGCCGCGGCGGTCACATGCCCGAAATCATATTTAAACATTAATGGCATAAAATTATCCTTCCAATAAAGCCAAATTGATGCACATTAAAACGATTTTCTTGTGTTTTATCTCTATTCGAAAACAAACCCCTAAAAAAAACACCCTTTATATGTATTTGTTTGTTTTGTGTTTGCTGAGAACAAAAAGAGTGTAGTAGAGAGCAACATGCAATTTATTGAGGCTCTCGCAGCACAAACGTATGAAAAGCTAACGATCAAGCAATACATGGCATTGTGGATGATTTTTAAAAAACTTAAAACTTTAATTTAAGATACTTATTATTAAAATTTCATAAAGAAAATACCGAATGATCCTTTTGTAGCTCAAATGTGATATTTTAAAAATTATTTCATAAAAATCGGACCAGTACTTTTGGAGTTTTGCGGCAACAAAAAATTTTCACTTTCATTTTATATAATAGTATAGAAGATATAGATATAGATATAGATATAGATATAGATATAGATATAGATATAGATATAGATATAGATATAGATATAGATATAGATATAGATATAGATATAGATATAGATATAGATATAGATATAGATATAGATATAGATATAGATATAGATATAGATATAGATATAGATATAGATATAGATATAGATATAGATATAGATATAGATATAGATATAGATATAGATATAGATATAGATATAGATATAGATATAGATATAGATATAGATATAGATATAGATATAGATATAGATATAGATATAGATATAGATATAGATATAGATATAGATATAGATATAGATATAGATATAGATATAGATATAGATATAGATATAGATATAGATATAGATATAGATATAGATATAGATATAGATATAGATATAGATATAGATATAGATATAGATATAGATATAGATATAGATATAGATATAGATATAGATATAGATATAGATATAGATATAGATATAGATATAGATATAGATATAGATATAGATATAGATATAGATATAGATATAGATATAGATATAGATATAGATATAGATATAGATATAGATATAGATATAGATATAGATATAGATATAGATATAGATATAGATATAGATATAGATATAGATATAGATATAGATATAGATATAGATATAGATATAGATATAGATATAGATTTAGATATAGATATAGATATAGATATAGATATAGATATAGATATAGATATAGATATAGATATAGATATAGATATAGATATAGATATAGATATAGATATAGATATAGATATAGATATAGATATAGATATAGATATAGATATAGATATAAATATAGATATAGATATAGATATAGATATAGATATAGATATAGATATAGATATAGATATAGATATAGATATAGATATAGATATAGATATAGATATAGATATAGATATAGATATAGATATAGATATAGATATAGATATAGATATAGATATAGATATAGATATAGATATAGATATAGATATAGATATAGATATAGATAATGATTCATCAATAAAAATCAGAAATTATCAAAATGAAAAAAAAAAGTGAAATGTCCTTGACACATAAATGGCACATTCTGGAAAAAAAGAGAAAATATCGTGTTAAAATTGCGTTTGTTATTTTTTTATGTTTTATAAACCTTAAAATCATTAATATTTTGTACTGCCTTTGTTTTTTATAACAGCTTCACACCTGCGGCCCATACTCTCTACGAGTTGTTGGCATTTTGTTTTGAGTATGGCATATCAAGCTTTTTGTGCGGCAGACCAAAATTCGTCCATATTTCTGCAATTTTCCCTTGCGATATCAACCTTGACTTCATTCTACAGATTTTCAAGTGAACTTAAGTCAGGGGCTTGGGCTGGTCAATCCAAAACGTCGATCTTTTCCGCACAAAACCAATTTTTGACTAGTTGGGACGAGTGTTTAGGATAATTGTCCTGCATAAATTTCCACTTAACTGGCATCAAATCGAAGGCGTATGGTTCCATATGGTTTTTCAAAATGTCCAGATACTGAAACTATCCATTTTGCCAGTGATTTTTATAAGGGGACATACGCCATGCCATGAAAATACACCCCAAATCATAATGTTACCACTCCCGTGTTTTATGGTCTTCTGGGTTAACTTAGGATTGTACTCCTGACGTTTAGCACGATGAGCAAAGGTTCTACCATCTGGTCCAATCCTATTTATTTTAGTTTCGTCACTCCACAATATGTTTTTCTTGATGGATTTTGGCGAAAGTTAATCGTTTTTGGATATTTTTTTTCACAATAGTGGCTTTTTTCTGAAAACGCGCCCAAACAAATTGACCTCGTTTAAACGCCTTCTGACAAGCCTGCTGGATATTGTTAAGTCCAAAGACTCATTCATTTCAGATGCTATTTGACGTGATGACTTGAATGGATCATTTTTGGACTTTCTCACTATGGCTGCATCGGTACGCACATTTGTTTTTCGAGGCCTTGGCTTCCGAATTTTGCCTGAGGTTAATCCATCGCGCTTCTCTACTCATAAGTGAATTGCATTATACACTTTTTTTCGAGAACTCTCCATTAAATAAGCAATTTCCGCAACTTTTTTTCCATCTTCGCACATTTTCCAAATCATCCGGCTCTCCTCAATCATGGTATGTTTTCCTGACCCCATTTTTAATAATTTTTCAACGTGCAATACTCCTAATTACTAATTGTTTAACTACACAAAATTTCACGTGGTTGTAGAGAAAGCAACGCGAATACTGAATGCTTTAAATAATTTGTGCCATTTATGTGTTCACTCAAAACCAGCTCTGTTTACGAAAAAATTATAACGGTAAATAATAAGCACAACAAAACCGAATATTTGTGCGACGTAGTTGCATGTAGCTATTGAAGCATTAAGCTAAATGACAAAACTTTACATTTTGGTAAACTTTTAATTTAAAAATTTTAACAAGTATTGGAAATCTAATTTTATGCCATTTATGTGTCCATAGCTTTATGTCCGCCCGTCTTCTTATGGATTGCACCTCTGTTGCTATCTCCGCCCGCGTACTAAGTACGCGTACGAGTTTATACAACAAAGGGAAAAACGATCGAAGTTGTCAGTTGGGAAAAACAAATTTTTCAATTGCTGCAATTTAAAAATAACTCGCGTTTATGTCAAACGAAATTAATTTCCTGCATCTAAATGACACGTTTCTCTCAACTGACTATTATTATGACAACTGTTGAAACGTTTGCAAATAACGATTTTGAGCACGACAAACGAAGTTCGTTTGCGGCAAACTGGCGATAAACGTTTTCTTTTCTTTGCGTGTACTTCGCCCCGAACCTTCGACCGAAAATATCGACGCAGTGAAGGAAAGTATTAAAAACGGTAAAGGCACCTCAATTCGTGACAGTGCTCAAGAACTCGATTCCTTCACACTGCAGCCAATGTTGACGAAGGGCTCGACTTGCGTTCAAGGTACAATTGACTCAAGAACTCGAGTCGACAGACGTTCTCTGATTGGGTCTTGGAAAACATGAATGACGTTTACTTGGAAAACATGGTGACATTTGTCGAAAGCCCGTCAGTGATTCAAGAGATGACAATACATTAAAAACATGTGACAGTTTGGTGCGGATTGTGGGCCAAAGGCGTCATAGGGCCATTATTTTTGAAATAATGACGAGCAGTTACAGTCAATCGAGTGCGCTATTGAAACATGATCAAAAATTTAATTTTATAATTCTTAAAAACATATTTTTTAAGGATTATATTTTGAGCTTTATGCCAAATACTTCATAAAGCATCAGGTTGCTACAACAACAAAAGATCTTTGCTTTGCAGAACAAACCAAGCAGACTAGACCATGGTTTCGTCGGACGCTACTCCGACTCATCAGTCGGAGCTTAAAGCTCAAAATATAATCCTTAAAAAATATGTTTTTAAGAATTATAAAATGAAAGAAACATATTAAAATGCCACAATTTTATAACTCATGATCAAAAATTGTTTGTGGTCGGAGATACTTTATCTATATACAGAGGACCTCTATTTTCAACAATATAGTGTTACTTGCCATACAAAACGCGAAACAATCGACCAAGTTCCCTGATCGCATAATTTCGCTTTTTGAGACACCAATCGGCCATCAAGATCTTGCGATTTAACACCGTTAGACTTCTTCCTTTGGGGTTATGTGAAGTTTAAAAACTACGTTAACCATGGGCAAACAATTCCAGCTCTCAAAACGAACACTTAGGTGGTCATCGCTGAAAAAGAGCGCTTATTATGCGAGTTGGTTTCCTGTTCACCTCTTGTTGATACACCCTGAATATATATTATATATCGGTTCATAAATTTAGATTTTTGCGTAGCATCAAAGTTACGATGTTCAAAAAAGTTATTGTTCAGGACGAAATGCGTTAAAATATTGTAGCTAGCACTTGATTAGAAAATCTTAAATGCAATGGTAAAAACTTAAAGCTATTGAAAAATCATCGAAACTTTGTCTCATTCATTTGATCAAATTGTGCATAAAAACGTCTTAATTTTCTTTTGTCGCAATATTTTTAGCAATTTGCATAAACATTCATTCATTCAATTACTCATTGCTTCATTCATTCACGATGTCAACAGCAATAATGTCGAATATTTTTTAAAGCTTTAGCGCCATTTCGCGTAGGAATCAACTTGTGTTTGTTTACACGGTTGATTATCCTGTTCAAGCAAAAATATCCGATTCAATTTCGTCTGAATAATTTCAAAGAAAAGTCTTGTCCAAGTGTATGAAAGGGGGAAGAAGAACAGCCGGAATGATAGATAGAAAGAAAGATATGAAATCAGCAGTTAGAGTAGCAGGAGTGGTATGTTTTCTAGGTAAATAAAGGACATGATAACAAACAAAAAATCTTACATCTGACTACAGCTAAGACTCGCTTACTCGCGAAGTAAAAAAGATGTTACGTAAGTGGGTGGTATGGTACGGCTGGATGACGTACCCACTTCTATGAAGATAGTTCGAAATCTATCTATCTATCTATCTCAGCCCAACTTTTTGCTTAATTCGTCGCAAATCATTTCTTAATGCTGAATTTTTCACAATTGAAAAAAAACGTTTTTGATACATTTTCTACAAAAACATAAAATTTAAAAGTGAACTTAGTCCCACCTTCAAAAAACTGCTACCAATAGTCTTTCATGCCATAAGATGGCCTTAAAGTGGAAGAGTCTAGTCATAAAAATATCATGATTGCAGAAAGCTGTAAAAGTCAAAATCGAAAAGCAATTTGCTTAAAGCATGGAAAATTTACTCCCTCATAAAGTCAATAATAAATTTGCAATTTTGAGGGTGTTTTTTTTATTTTGAAAAACGATAAAAGAGGTTGGAGTTGAGAAAAGTTTTCAGCCTAGATTTTCGGTCAAAGTTGTTTTTTAATCCTGACAATCGAATGAAACATGCTTAAGTTCCGGTCTATCGTCCTTGGTAGCAAAATTTCATCCAAAGTGCTTAAAATGGTTATTTTTGTATGAAATTCCTATTTCCACATCACAGAAACAGGTCACTTAACAAAATTTCATCTTCATGGAGGTGAGATTTCATGGTATACGGATGATTTTATCCTTTATTCCAAAAATTGCTACCAATCCATCATACCGCAAAATGGTGTAGAAGTGAAAAAGGTCTAGTCATGAAAATATCATGTTTGCAGAAAGGTGTAAAAGTCAAAATAAAAAGGCGATTTTTTTATTATGTGTCGAGCAGTCTTAAAACTTTAAATAAGCTTTTGAAATGTTTCAGTGTGAAACTTCGAATTGAGTAAATATTTACATTTTCGAGGTTATGTTTGCATTGAAATGGATAACTTTTAAGTTCTATTATGTACTAATATAAAAGCTCGTCCTGCGATGAGTAAAAAAATACGAAGAACTTTGGATTTATTCATACAAAATTATTAATTTGCAAAAATAAGCATACATTCAGAGTGAACATTTAAAAAGCACTGTAATAGCAAGAAATAATTATAGTTTGAGCGATATTAGATATGGAGCAGCATGCTTGCCTTTTGTGTATTCACATTGGTGCCAACTTCACACCGGTTACATACTCAAAGCCAAAAATACTCAGATTCAAAAATTTTTCATTAATTTTTTAGATTTTGAGTTAACAGTTTTACAAGTTTACAAATTTTACAAGTTATATTTTTGTACATTTTAAATATACATATTTAGTTTTTTGACAATTTGAGCAATTGATCGAGAACTTAACACTGAAATAAAACTAATATGAAAAAGTTTTGAAGAGTTTCTGCTTTGACCTCAAGATGGCGCGCCAGCAGGTTTATTTTTCATTCGTATTCTATGGTTTATGGCCGAAGGAGTTTATTAAAGCGTAGATCGTTTAAATCTATTTTTCGAGCCGCGATAACCGCGGTTCGAATCCTCCACCAGACAAAGAAAATTTTTTCAATTGAAATTATTCTTTCTGATCGGTCGTTACCTCTCTCCAGACAATGGCAAACCTCAGAAAATAAATAATGCCATTAAAAGCTTTTTGAGAACATGCACAGTAGACTGAAGGCTGAAATGGCCACTTCTATTTTTTTGCAGCGGATAATTCTGAGAAAAAGTTCTAACTTGATCAAGTCAAAAAGTATCAAAAACCACAATTATCGCACCCCATTTTTTACTCACAAGCACTCGCATCTTCGATTTGCAGAATATCTATACACCGCTTTGGACGAAGTAAGTTATTGGTATTGATTTTAAAATTTATTTGTCTGGCTCTTTTTATTGCAAAGGTTATTTTCTTGAACGAGAAAAATGGAATCTTGTTGACCCCGATTATTTCTAATTCTACTGCAGAGATTTTCGAAAAAAAACCGCTTTACTTTTCCAAATGCAACTTAACATCAAAAACACCGCTTGAATTACAATTCAAAGCATCGCGAATGAGAAGCTGAGAATACATTCAAGTATTGAAAAGCAGCCTCTGTCCTTTTGGTGAGACAAACGAGGAGGTGTCACTAATTTTCAAACAGGACAACGCTTGCGTTCATGTAAGCAATGCAACAAAGTGATATTTAGCTGACTGCTCTATACAAATTATGAGCTGACCGTCCTGCTTCCATAGAAAATGTGTTGGGCATATTAATGCGAAGAGTTTATACAAAAAATCGCCACTATGTCAACACAGATTTACCGAATGGTCTAACTTGATGAAAGCCCTTTGAACAAATAATCTGGAAAAAAAAATAACTAAATTAAAAGACGGGAGGTATTTTACTCATGTTTATTATATCAGAAGTTTGTATCGGAGAAAGGTGTGATTTTCATTCGATTTAGAAACATTTTCATTAAAATTTCAAATGAGTACTCGCGATCGTTTTTGTTTAAATATATTAAGGATTTAACCCTTTGACGACCATTGGGACACCGGTGACCCTTTTACTTTCGAATTTTTCCTGGAGAAACTATGCAAACGATTTTTCTTAACAAGGTATTATTCAACAGGGAATGAATGTGGCTTCCAGAAAGTACTTAATTTTCAAGGGTAAATTCATCCCTTTGCCTACCAGACCACCCTAAAGTCGAAAAATCTTTACTTTTTCTCCTCCTTCTTCTTGCTACAATAGTTTGGGGGTAGAAGGAGCTATAGGTAAAAAATGTTTGGGGAAGTTGCAGGCAACCTTCCACTTTTTAACAAAAAATAGCAAAAAAAGATAGTCCGCTCGGGCTATCCACGCGACCACCAAATCTGACGGGACCTATATGTCCCATTGGTCGCCAAAGGTTAAAATCTAAGACATATTTAATTTTGTTGAAAAGTTGATTTATTTGAAATAAAAATAAATTTGTTTGCATTTTTGATCAATGCATTGAATTTTCATTTTCTTATGATGAAATTTGAAGTTATTTCTATCATTGGCGAAGCAAAATGGTTTTTTTTAAAAGGCAAATATAGTAATTATTCGATGGCCTTTGTGTTGTTTTGAGCAGAAAATACATCCTTACGTCCCGTTTCACTTTTGCAGAATTATCGGACATGGAAATGATATCCGCAAGTTTAAATCTCTCAGGTACCTGTCTTACAACTTCGTGGTTCGTGACCGTATTGATAATTTTAGTAGCCAGTTGCCCGCGGACTTCCAATGCAGATATAGAAAATGAATCATTTTTCGAAGTAGAAATTTTGTTGTAACCAGAGTGCACAGCGGCGGAATTATATACGGGTTGATAAGGCTTTAGCCGCCATCTCCCTTGAAGAATTTTTTGTGTGGGGAAAAAAAATTGTAAAAGCGCTAAAAGCTATTTCAGCCTCCCCCTTGGACTATAAAACTGTTAGCTCAGTCCTTCCCCCCTCTGGTGAATACTAGATCCGCCTCTGATTCTGCACACTCAAATCAAAGCGATCGCAGAAAAGACGCAACTAGAATTTGGTCTTTGATTTGCGATCGTGTTCGTAGTAATACTGAAATAAAAACACAAAATCAAAAGGATAATTTTCTTTCTAATGGTGGTACTTTGGCCACTCTACGACTAGTGGTCCAAAAGATATTTCCAAAATAGGTCAAAAATTCTTTAAAAAAATCCCAACAATTTTTTTGCTACGGAGTTTTGTTTTTCATCAAGTGAAAGATCTGATTTTTTGGAAAATTTAACCTATTTTGTGATCTTTTGAATAGTCGTAAAGAGGTCAAAGAACCACTGGAAAGTTTATTTTTCAACTTTTAATTGGACATCAAACATTACGTCGTAGCAAATATAGAAGGCCAGATATTATGATAGAATTTTTGGAGTTTTTTGACAATCTTTTTAAATATTTTGGGAATATCTCCTAAACCAATAGTCATATAGAGGTCAAAGTACCATCATTGCAAAGGTTATTTTTTAAACTTTCATTTGTAAACTTGTAAAAACACATTAAAAACAACGAGTTCTCATGAAGTAAATCAAAATTCAACCTCAAACGCATACTGTCAACGAGAGAAAATAGTGGTATACATTTTTACCGTTGACGACCATTGGGACATATAGGTCCCATGATTTTTCACACTTTTGCAGGTAAAAAAAATAGTTTTTTGTGACACTTTTGTTTTGTAATTTGGAGTCGCTTAACACGAATCCGTTGTCGGATTAACGAATTTTCCAGCGGTTCAGGAGCGGTCGTCAAAGGGTTAAGGTCGAAATCGGAGAAGGGTGTTCTCATTAAATACATTTATTTGAAAGTCTAAACACCAATTCAAATCAAAGAAATTGATTCAACGCTGTAAGACTGTTTTCCATCGAGTTCAACAATAACAACAAACAATCAAATTTTCAAATTAAGATAGATCGCACGAGCTGTGATGACAAACTACGCTTTTTGCATACTCAAATACATTCGTTTACTGTCGGATAAAAAGCTTACACTGACCTTTTTTTCCAAAGCTCTAGTATGTTAACATACTCTCACTCTATTTTATGCGAGAGTAACAATACACTGCTGAACTTATAACAGCAAGACCAGCTTCTTGCAATAAAAAGTAACGCAAACATTAGGTACACTGAATATGACTACACATACACTGAATATTTTGCGCATTATGTTGTTATGAGCAAGAATCTTTTGTTTTGCGAGTGACTTTCAATGAGATGCAAACAATATATATGTAGACATGCTATTTTTCATTGTTTTCATTACGATTAAAGAAATATTAAAGAAATAAAACTTTTTGAACAGTTTTTCAAGAATTAATTGTTTTTATTAGAATTTGTAATTCGTTTTCAAAAAATTATTATTATAAATTTACAGTAGGAAACTTAGGAAATATAATCAATAATATTAAATTATTGCTCAAGTCTAAATTTAATGAATAAAATTATACATAAAGTTTAACTTTGAAGCATTGAATTGAAATATGTTTGTTTGTTTTTTTTTAATTGTTGTTTTTTTATTCCCTACACCTAAACAGGGGAGCTTTAAGCAAGGGCCAAAGAGGGTTAATATGTATGACCCCATTACTTTTGCAAAAGAAACATTTTTGTCTTTGACATCTATTCTCTCCGGCCACTCCTTAGGGGGGCTCCCATACAAATTTTATGATTTTTGTATATTTTTTCCATACACCTGAACAGATGACCTTTAAGGAAGGGCCGAAGAAGGTTAATATGTATGACCGACCCCAATTACTTTTGGAAAAGAAACATTTTTCTCTTTGACACCTATTATCTCCGGCCACTTCTTACGAGGGCTCTAATACAAAAATGTATCAAATTTCCTTTTTCGTGTGATTTTTTGATTTCATCGAGTTTGAAATCACAACGGTGCTAAAGAAGTTTCACTTTAAAAAAAAAACGAATAAGTCGCCTGTCCTACCTCCTTTATTTAAGAAAACTGGTTTGGTTAAACGCTAAGCATCAATGAAGTACAGAACAGAAACAAAAATAACGCAAAGCTTTCAAAGTACAGATCAGTGCTTGCAGTTTATGTGAGAGTATGTTATGCGAGTACACCGAATAGAAATAAAAATAACGCAAACCTCTGAAAGTTCAGATCAGTGCTAACAGTGTTTGTGAGAGAACAGATAAGGTATAAGCAGTGAAGCTCGTGCGCAGATTTGCTCTTCACTACACGACCTGTTGTTTAAGTTTTATTCAGTTACAGTGTACTCTTTAGCAGTGAAGCAGAGTGTATTCGCTTTGCGATTATACTCATGCAGGGCTCTAATACATAAAACATGGACTCAGTACATGTCTCGCTTGCATACTATTTCGCTCAACGGCATACGATTTTACTGTTTTATTTCGTTTGTTTCTTCACTTGCAAGCGTCTCGATCAACGATCGGATCAAACCGTTTTTAATGCTGCCGCATTGTATATGCATAAAATTATGTACAACAGTTTTGTGATGAGGACATAAAATTATTTATGTACTTTGCATTCAATCATTTTGTTATGCAAAACCGCTGCATGACGTCATGTAGTCAATTGAGAAAGAGATTATAAGATAACGGGACTGCGAAAGGCGTAATCTTGTTTCTATCATTCTTGGGTTTTCCCTCTATATCAGTGATGCACACGAGATGCTTTCAGAGCCGCTCGGCTTTCACATACAAGTCGTGTGTGCGAAGGTACCGAACTTATACGACGCTAGCAGAAAATCAGTTTGCGCTTGCACTTCATGGAGTGAGGGTCTCATAAGCAAATTATTTTGTTAGGGCGATGTTATGTAGACAGTCACGGGCACGAGTTTTTACTCTCTTTTTCTGTTTGATGAATGTCGTGCCCAAAGTATGTTATGCTGGCGGTCATTTGATCTATGGTCACTATTACACTTTTTGCTACTTTTGATACTTTATGCAAAAAAGTATCACGAGTATGAGCATGGTGAGTGTTGCTATTATGCAGGTTTCATTACTGGTTTGATACATTTCGTACTAAAAGTGTACTATTTGCATGCAAAAATACAAATATTGTGAATATTTCCACAACGCAACACTGTTTTGATCCAGTGATTTGGTATCGACAGCCGAATCATTTGGTGACCGCGGTGGGCAAAATTTATTCCCTCGCTCGCTCTCTCAAATTTCCCTTTTACATTGAAACAACAACAATTCGTGCCCGTGCCGTGACCGTGACCGTCTACATAACATCGCCCTTAAATGCTATACAAAAGCAATATATGAATGAATTAAACATGTTTCGACCTTGTTGGCAATTTATTTATTTATTTTATTTAAACCCTTATTACGAGCCTTAATCTATCTATCAAAAACACTTTATGCTATCATTTTACTCAATGAGTGTTAAAGTATTTGCAAAAGTATTTTTTTTCAGTCTTCTGCTCGCACACACATACTAAAACAAAAAAGTTGCGCTTGTAGTGGAAGTTCTGCCAACGCTGTGCATCATTGCTCCATGGTATAATAATACATGGTAGCATTGACAACTGCTTATTTTCTCTTCAACAGGAAAACATAAACTGTCAAAAACAGCTTTTTGTGGAAATACATCAGCAGCTGCTGTGGTTGTTGTTTTTTTTTCACTTGTACGTTTTCAACATTGCTTGTGTTTTCAATGGCGGATTGTGAGCGCTCTCTTTTTGAGTATATTTTTTGACAGTATATGATTTCCCAAGCAACTGTCAATGCTACCTTGTATTATTATACCATGTCATTGCTCTATGTTCATATGGGGTCAAACAAAATCTTTTTACTCTCTCTCTCTCTCTCTCTTTCTTTCTCTCTTTCTTTCTCTTTTTCACTCACTCTTTTTCTTTCACTCTCTATTTTTCTCAATCTCTCTCTTTCCTTTTATCTCTTTCTTAATCCCTCTCTTTTTCTCTCATTGAAATGTTCGAATGAACTTTATTGCATGTAGTTTCAGCGGGATAGGGCTACGTGCCCCATCAACTAGAAACAAATAGGACTGGTGGAAGGAATATTTCGCATAATTGGCGCTCTATTTCAACGATGACGATTTCAATGTTCACTTTGAAAGTTGCAATTGTTTGCTGATGGTAAGCCTAGGCCTTACTCTGAACATAAACTCAAAGGAAGAAGTTCAAGAAGAAGTTAAGTAGTAAGATCTTGGTAGCCAAATGGTATCTCCAAAAAGTTAAAATTACGCGACCAGGGAACGCAATAACTCGAATGTAGCTTATTCAAAATTAATTTTTATAAAGGAAGACTTTAGTTAAAGGTTATATCTTTATGAGTTTTTTTTTTCAGGAAAAATTCAGGAGGAAAATTTGCTCGGTTCTTTTTTCACTGCGTTGCATGATACATTTGCCGCATTTATAAATAATAAAAATTGAATACATTTGCATCCAAAAAAGACTATGAGAGCCTATAAAAAATGACTGCATGAAGCCAATTTCAAATATTTTAACTCAAGCATCTGTTCTTTGAAGCTATGGCAAGAGATAACTACCCACAAATGGTGGATAAAAGTTATACCAAGTAGTAACTATGTAAGCAATTCGAACCTTCCTAAACCCAATCCTAAAACTCTTTTCTAAATTTGGTTTTATTTTTTTTTTAAGTAAGGAAAGTTGTCGTTGTGATTTACTTTTTATTTGTAAGGATTTTCACCATTTTGATCAAATTGTTAGTGTGATAACATTAAGTTGTTGCTAGCATTCAATGGTTAAATTTGGACTATTTCATTTTTTATTGAAATTGAATTTTTATAAAAAAGAAACTATTTTTTCCTATTTTCGTTTTTTGTTGTTTTTTTTTTTTTTTTTTTTTTTGTTTAAGACGAGTCTATTGGATATTATTTGCGGTAGCTATCGTTTTTTCTGTTGCTTTTGTTCTGGTGTTGTGGCAGGATGTGCTGGGCTGGGCTGTGCTGGTTGTAACGGATTTGAATTTCGATTTGTAAATATTTAATATTGAAATGTTCAGCCGAGTGTGATTTTCTGTTTTTCACGCGGTCGATCGCTTAAGTCGATTTATTATTAATAAAAATGAAGCGTCGCTGTGCGATTTCCGTGTGTGATATCATTGCTGGAGAGTTTTATTATGTCGTTGTTATTTGCGAATTGTTGTTCTTTTTATTGTGTTATTTTTTTGTGTCAGTTATTTTTTTGGAATATTTTAGCATTTTATTAAAATAGCCACATTTTTTGGTCACAATCTGATGATCTTTTAAAACTTGTCTCGAAGTATAGTTTTTTATTTCTTTTCAATTTTAATGGCAGTTTTTACTATGATGGCGTGATGATTCCCCCTCTCTCCCAATATTACCAGCTATTTCTGTCAAACCATCATCGCTTCTATGAATTTACTTACCAATCACTTTATTGAGTCCATGCTTGGCCATCAAGGTTTTATTGCGTGAGCTCTCAATTAAACTGATGCAATTCTGTGCCGAACATCGACGTTTTACTGCGCAGTCTGAGCCAATATTTGCAATGAAAGCCTAGAATGGGCGAAAAGAAAACAATTTTTGTTAGCCAAAAAAAAAAGTGGAATGAAACAACAAAAAAATCTTAAAATTCTAAATTCACATGAGAGGTAGACTATGTTTATTTTTTTTGTGTAGTTAGGTAGACTTTTTCATATTGATTTTGCTATTTGGTGGGTTTTATTTACGCTTCAATTTTGTCATTTTGAAGTTTTTCTAGGGTTTGGTTTTTGTTTTTTGTCACGCCTATCGCCCGAGAGAAAGTAGTCAAAATAAGTCGAATATATCTCATGTAACGTGCATGAACTCATTTAACCCTTTCGCCCCTACTGGGATTATATGTCCCAGCGAACTTCCTTGTATTTTAAAGTGTGATATATCCCAATAAAGGTTGAAGTAATATCTTTGGTATTATTGCAAAAACAATGCTCACAGTTATAGCGGTACCTCATTTGTATGCAGTTTTTTAAAGTGAAAGCACGTGTTTTTCGATAATCTTCGTATAATTTGGTAAATAAAACCGGAGTTTTTGTGTTATTGCTCGAAATTCTGTATTATTTCAAAAAGTGTGGTGTAAAATATTGTTTTTAACATTTTGCAGCGAGGAAATACTCAAACGGTAAGGAAATAGAAAGCTTTTATCTTAAATGGGATATATTGTCCCAATAAGATTATCGGGTGGGATGTATTATCCCAATATACGTTACAAACACTAGTTGTAATTTTATTTTTTGCAGATGGCAAGAAAGAGATTCTCGAATAGGGAACTGGTCGAGATTATGCAAGAGGACGATGAAAGCGATAATGAAGGTACAGACTTCAGTGATTCTGGATCCAATTTTTCTCCTTCAGATGATGAAGATCAGGATACTGAGGACGAAAATTTAACTGACTCAAGCAATAATAACAATGAATCCGAGGATGATGATGAATTCCCTGATGACCCTGATCCTGCCGTGGAACTTGATACAGCGGTTGTTGCAGGAAGTGCGGATTCTCCTGATGCTGCTGATCCACTTGCTTCTTGTATGTGGTCTAACTTCAACGAAAATAATACATTTGTACCTAAATTTACAATGCCTGAGGACAGAAATGCAGAGGTATCATTGAATTTAGCACCTTCTGCTACTGAATATGATGTCTTCAGGAAATTTTTCCCGAAGGGTTTGTATATTCGCATTGCCGAATGTACGAACCAGAGACTAACGAAGCTAAACAGAGTGAAGAATACGAAACGCAATTTAATTGATGAATATGAAATCATGACTTTCATTGGAGTGTCTTTAATTATGCATTATAACCACGTGCCGGCTATAGCTGATTATTGGAGCAACAACATTTCCTTGGGCAATGAAGCTATTAAAATGAGTATGTCCCGCGACCGATATACTCACCTGTCGTCGACAATATATTTGAATGACGTAGAAAAGCCGAGTGGAGCTCCAAAAGACTATTATATGTCTGAAGTTGTAGCTTGCGTGAAGAAAACGTTTTCGGAAGGACGAACTGAAAGCCCTTTCCAATCAATAGATGAGAGCATGGCGAAATTCAAAGGCCGTTCCGTGCTAAAGCAGTATATGCCAATGAAGCCCATAAAACGTGGTGTAAAAATATGGATGCTCTGTGATGCTAAGACCGGATATACTTATGACCTAAATATTTACACCGGAAAGGAGACCAACCAAGACATTACCGGCACCCTTGGCGAAAGAGTCATCCTCAAATTGACATCAACTATTCGGAATAAAGACGTTGCTGTGGTTTTTGATCGATTTTTCACGTCAGTCTCGTTGTTAAAAAATATTCCGTTTCCAGCGCTGGGAACTTATATGAGAAATCGAAAAGAAACACCAGTTTTTGCTGGACGCTTGGATCGGGGGAACAGCCAGTTTCAAGTGAGTGCTGATGGTTTATCAGCTGCAAGATGGATGGACTCTAAGGAAGTACTGATCATGTCAAATTGCCATATGCCAGATTTAGTTCTGGTACAAAGGAAGCAAAAGGATGGTACAAAGAAGAATGTGGACTGCCCTTTGATCATAAGCGACTACAATCGGATGATGGGAGGGGTCGATCTGGCCGACCAAAAAACAGCAGTGTACGACATGAACAGGAAGTCCAAGAAGTGGTGGAAGAAAGTATTTTTTAAAATCCTTATGCTTTGTGTTGTAAATGCGTGGATCGTATATATGGAGCATCATCGCCGTAAGATTCCGTTGATACAGTTCATAGTTCCATTGGCTGAAGCTCTTCTCGCTGAGGGAGTAAAACACAAAGGACTAAGAACACGTCGGACAGGCGGAAGGCCTTCTAAGAGAACTAAGAAGGAGAATTTGAATATTGGCGATCATTTACCCATTGAAAGCACCTCGCGACCTCGTTGCGTTCGATGCACATCCATAAAGAAAGAAACTAGAACTAAATTTGTGTGTTCAGGATGTAAAAATGCTCTGTGTCCCTCATGTTTCGCACCATTCCACAAATAATAAATATTCTTTATATCAACAATTTGAATTTGTTAAGTTATTATGTTTTTCTTTTTATGATCCTTTATATCTGCAAGCTTTGAATTACTGATTTTTCGTATAATAAAAATATCAATAAAAAAATGTGAATTCATCATAGTAAATTTCTGTGTACGTAGACTTTATTGGGACATAATATCCCACCGCAAAACCTTATTGGGATTATATATCCCAGGACAACGGTAAGGACCTCCGGCTTCTCAAGTATGCCAAACATCTTATATTTTGGCCTTATTTTGGTACATGCCATTAAAGTTGAAAAAAGCTTTCCAGATTTAAAAATAAAACTCAGGGGTGAAGGGGTTAAGCTTAAAATTTTAAATTGGTGCAGTTATTTAGATAATACTTAGAAGCACAGCACCATTTGTACTCGATTATAGTCGAAAACTTCTAAGCACTGGAAAAAAACTCAGTAAAGTTATACATATTGATATATGTGAAAAAAAAAATGTACAGAGTTGAGAAGTTTTTGTAACAGTTATAAATTTTAAGTGAAAAATTTTATAAAAAAAAAAAAAAATGTTCAAATCAATAAACCCAAAAATTTCAAATTTTAGAAATAAAGAACACAAGGCTTACGTAATTTAATTTTTTTTTAGAATATTAAATAGTTTAAGCAAAGATCATATATGATCATAGCACGCTACCTACTCGATTACCGAGGCCGCCAACAGGAGATCCACAAAGTGTCCTACAGTCTAAAATAGACTTTTTGCATGACGCCCTCTACAGCAGTCAGGAGGAATTAAAATCACAAAAACAAATTTTTTTGCATTCTTAAACTTATATTTAATAATGCCCAAAAGGAATATTGTCAATAAATGTAATAGTTTCTTAAAAAAAATCTTACAAATGTGTCTTTTTTTCGAAAATTCATAGTTGGCATGGCTTCCTTGAAATCGCAAGGACGTAAGTTCGAGTACCGGATGAAGCAATTATCTGAGTGAGAACTTGCCCTTAGTCTTGCCCTTCTAGTAATACTCGTGATTGTCCTACTTCTTGTTCAAACTCTTGATCTAATCCATGCACAAATTCCTAATCTTATTCTGTTCTAATTCTTTTCGTTATCGTTGTCTCACTTCTTTTCCCAATGTTTGTCTTAAACCTTGTTCTTAGTGCGTCTAAGTCCCTATTCTACTCCATTTCCAATTTCTTATCTTTTTCCTAATCTTGTCCCAAATATTGTTTTAATTGTGTCTACATCTGTGTCTTTATCTTTGTCGCAATCTTTGTAATAGTCCTTTTCCTAATCCTTGTTTGAATCCTTGTTCAATTTTAAATTTCAGGCAACTTAAAGTCCGTTATCACGGTGCGGTAGCGCTAGCCATGAACGGTTATGTTCTGTCCGGCCTAATTTTTGAAGGAATATACACCGATGATTTTACCAAACCATAAACGATGTAACGGTAGTTCGAAAATCTCTTCGGGTTGCTCATCAGCCTAAATGCGGGAATTTTGTTTATTGACGTGTCCATTGAGCCAGAAATGTTCCTTATCGGATTCCCACTATTTATATTTTTTTTTTTTTTTTTTTTTTTTATAAACATAAATTGTAGCTTGTCATAAAACTAGAAGAAACACTTTGTTTTTCGAACATTAGTATGCTTTTTCTTTTCCCATAGCTGTGTCCCTAGAGGATATTTTGATTTAATAAATAGTAACGTAACTTTAACCAGTTAACTATAATTTCTGCTTGCATTATTGCTCGATGAGAAAAAACCCGCTTGAATTTATATCAAACATTGGACTACTTTTAAGCTATTTAAGTCTAACAAAAAATTTAATAACGAAATAAATTGAATAGATTTCAACCAGCTTGAAATACTCAAAAATCAACAGACTTTGGCAGTTTAAATTGAATTCTCAACGAATTCGTTTCCAATCAACTTTGCACAAATATGATGCATAACAACAAATAGAAAAAATAACCACAGGCGATAGATATTTTTGGGGAAACTTTTGCTGGTGCAAAAATTAGTTGTTTTTCAAGAAACGTTAAATACGAATGCGTTGAGGCCAAATTAAGTTTTGCAGACATTACTTTATTTTTAATTAGTCTTTTTTTAATTTAAAATTTTAATAAACTCTGGGTATCAATTTTAAGTAAACAAGTTTTTTTGTTCTATGAGACAGTTCTTTAAATTTAAGAATGCATTTCAATATAACATTATATATTAACCCTTTGCTTTCGTATTAATTTTATATGGAGGTTTCATGCTGGTCGGAATTAATTTGCGTTGAAAGAACAGTAATACACAATATGCAAGATTATGAAGGAAAAATAAAATTATTAACTATCTTAAAAACTTTAGATATATGTAACATAATATGTTTAATTTTATGTAAAAATTATATTTTATAGTTCTTCATCATATGGTATCATTCAAAGCAGTCTCCAATATGAAGCCCTGGTTTTTGAGAATAAATTTTTAAATTTGCGTCTTCCGCCTAAAATTTTCTGTTTGAACGTACAGAACAATCTTTACTTTTATATCTTCACATGCCGCAATATATGTAGTTTGCCATTAAGCCTTTCCTCTTTATCTGAGGACGATGGTCTTCCTGGTTTTGAATATGCTCCATCACGATTGGATCGGTAAAAAATGTTTGGTCGCTGGAATCAGACATACTGGAAAGTTAAAAAAAGCTTTGGTTGCTGAGAGCATACGGCTGGAATGGTAAAATCACTTTGGTGGCTGAAACATACGGCTGAGACAGACATACGGTCACAAAGAGTTAAAAGGGTATATTTAAAGAGTTAAATGGGTATTGAAGAAGTGGGCGTAACACCTGTAACATTGCATTGTAACTGAAATAAATTGTGGGCTATAACTGAGAAATAAATCAAACTACGCTAACCAAATGTGGCGTCGTCCGTGGCGTAGTTGGTTAAAGTGCGTGGCCGCTATGTCAAAGAACTTTGGAAACCCAGGTTCGAATCCCAGCAGCGACAGAAAATTATTTGAATTAAAATAATTTTTCTGTACGGCCGTCACCTCTCTGCAGACAATGGCAAACCTCAGAGAGTAATCAAAATGCCATGTAAAGCTTCTTGAGAACGAGAACTTTCCGTTCATCGCCGTTCGGAGTCGGCGTTAAGCATGTAGGTCCGGTTCTCGGTCAATTGTGTACAAACTTAATAACACGCACAACACAATTGATCATAAGAAGCTAGGTCAAAGTCCTTTCAAGGGCTGAAATGGCCAGTTATTTATTTTTATTTATTTTTTACGCTAACCAAATACTTCAACAAATTTCAATTAGTAACTATTTAAAATCTTACAAAATTTAAGAGTTATAGAACAACTGGGTATGACTCCTTCGAGAACGAGTAAAGCTACTTAGACGCGGCCTCGGTAGTCGTCGAGTGAAAGCATACTTGACTGTCACTCCAGATATTCCGGGTTTGAATCCCAGCCAAGTCACAGTCTGCGCTATAAATTTTTACATTTCCTTTCTCATTTTTAATCAACTGAAATTCACAATTCATCAATAGTTCGAACTCAAAAAATTATAGTTGTTAGTAGAGAAGTTTGAAAAGATCACGCTATAAAAATATATTTTTAATTGGGAATCAGGTTGAATAATTATGGTCTGATTCGATACCATGAAAACGAGATAAAGGTATATACATGATACAATTATGCAAGATAGGAGTGATGGTTTTTTTATACCACTCCGGTTGGCTACATCCGGTAACTCATTTTATTGAGATTGGCTTAAAGTTATTGCAAAGATGAGTGCAGGTTCAAAAAAAAAAATACGTTTTATTTTACAATTTTACTACGACAATGGGGAGAATGCATCACTGGCGTGATTGTGTGAAAGATTTGTGATATTTATAGCGAGGGTACTCTATCCCAGTCAACTGCCAGGAAACGGTTCGCTCGCTTGCGTTCTGGAAATTTTTAAGTGAAAGATGCTCCTCGCTCTGATCAATCAATCACCGAAAACGTCAATACAACTATGGTTATTTATAAATTTGCAAAGTTGGTTTCAAATAGAAGCTCGATGGTTAGGTACCGAAGTGCAAAAAATGTAATGGATCGAATTTTCACTTGCGATTCGCTGTTGAAAAGAAATGTAATCGAGCTATTTTTGAAACGTATAGGAACAGCTGCTGAAAAGTGGATCACATACGATAATGTTGTTCGAAAACGGTATTTGTCAAAAAAGGTGAAGCGACAAGAACAGTGTCGAAGCCGGGATTGACGACAAGGAAGGTAATGCTCTGGGTTTGGTGGGACTACAAGGGTATCATCCCTTATGATCTGCTACTGCTTGGCCAACGATTGATTCAAATCCCTACTGCCAGCAATTAATCCGGCTGAAGCAAACAATAAAAAAAAGATACAGTAGTTTCGACTATGTCGTAACACAAGACGTAGAATTATTCAATTCGCTTTTGATGACATCTTTTTTAAAAAATATTTAGCAAAATATTTATTCCATACACCTGACCTTTAAAAGAGTACCGGAGAGGGTTAATATGTATGACCGACCCCCATTATTTTTGCAAAAGGAACATTTTTGCCTTTGACACCTATTCTCTCCGACCACTCCTTAGGGGGGCTCCCATACAAATTTTATGGTTTTGTCGATAAAACCGGAAACTGTCGATAAATAGGTAGCAAACTTAAGCAAACAAAACCATCAAATGTTGGCTTTATATTTCATGTAATTGTGTAAAATTTATATAAGTTAGAGAGTTCAAACATGAATTTTTCTCCCAGTGAGGATCAAGCAGGCCAACAAGTGCTTTAGGCACACCAAAGGCTCAAATTGTGATATAAATACCGACACCTGATCACTATCAACCAATCAACCACCCGACTTACCTCCGAGAATGACGTATTCTACGTCAAAAATCAGCCCGGAATTGATCAACATAAAAGGTGTTGCATTTTATAATGACAACGCTAGGCCACACACATCTTTGTTGACCCGGCAAAAAATAAGATACTTTGGCTGGGAAGTTTTTATGCATCCACCATATAGCCCTGAAATTGCACTGTCAGATTATCATTTTTAACAATCTCGCCAACACTGCGAAAAGCACTTTCGTCAGTTTTCAAGGATAAAATATTGGAATTCTACAGTAAAGGAATCAAGGTTGTAGCCGAAAAATGGCAGAAGGTAGTTGACATAAATGGCCAATATTGGGATCAATAAAAAGTTTTTTGATTAAAAAAAGTAAATGTATATTTTTACTAAAAAATTTCCAAATACTGTTTCCCAACCTAAAAGATCACAATATTTTTTACACAAACGTATACTTGTGATTGAAACACAAAATACAAGTTATCGCAAATCTCCCAAGTTGGAACAGAAAACCTGCGAAAATTTCGAATGTTGAAGAAATCGCAATTTATATCCAGTCATTCGATAAACGTAATGACAAAGCTAATATTTTTCAAGTTATATTCTACAAATTCAAGAGAATAAAATTAATGAAGCTTGAAAACTCCAAACAAAAACCGTTATTATTATATATTAATTATACAGTGATGTGCGATGAAATAGAGCCACGCACTTGCTGATGATATTACTTAATTAAAATTTGTTGTAACAACTTGCCATGCTCTGAACCAAACGTAGTTTAAAAGCCACTTCCCCCATGAATATTGTACAGTTGTTTTTGAGTACAATTGCGCCTTTATTTTTCGCTAAACTGTGAAATTGTGATATTTTTGCATTTAAATTGTGTGGGTTAAAATAGAGCCAACCAATATAACTAAAAATTTTTTAATTTAAAAAGATCTTTTTTTAGTAAAATTTTACTACAAAACGTGAGTAAGAGTTGTCAGTTTTATGATTTTAAAATAAATTTTTGTGTTTCAAACAATTAGGTCTAAAAATGGGAAGAGCCAAGCACTGCAGTTCTGAAAACAGAAAAATTATAAAATTTTACGTAAGCAAGGTAAAAGCCAAAGCCAGTAATAATAGCCAGTACAGTTGGCTGCTCAAAGAAAAT
Organism: Pherbina coryleti; assembly: GCA_943735915.1. Taxonomy (NCBI): domain Eukaryota; kingdom Metazoa; phylum Arthropoda; class Insecta; order Diptera; family Sciomyzidae; genus Pherbina; species Pherbina coryleti. Next base: position 93,301,567 of record OX030949.1, read on the forward strand.
GGTTGAGAACGCATCAAAGTTTACACAAAAAAAAACACAACGGAAGAAAACAACCCAAAATAAGTACCAGTTTCCAAAGACGAATCCTACGTCACGTAAAAAATTGTCCATTTGTGATCTCTTCTGCTCTCAAGAAACAATATTCCTTGAACGTGGACACTTCAACGATTCGAAAACTTTTAATTAAAACGGATTGAAGGCGAAACCTGCTCGGAAGATACCATTCCTGACCAAAGTAAATGTCCGCAAACGATTTCAATTCGCAAAGGATTATGCTCATTGGCCAACGAGCAAATGGCGAAACATTCTTTGTTAAGATGAAACCAAAGATAGTTTATTTAACTCAGACCGAGGCAGCATTTCTATGAGAAGACCCCCCAATACCGAATTCCTCCCTCAACACACTATAAAAACCTGTTAAACATGGCGGTGGGAGTATAATGGTTTGGGGGTGTTTCTCATATAATGGCACATGTCCCTTATTTCGCTTCGAGGGAAAGATGGATGATTTAAAATACACCAGGATTTTGAGTGAAACCATGATGCCGTACGCAGAGTTAAATATGCCGCTTCAATGGGTGTTTCAGCAGGATAACGACCCGAAACACATATCGAAGCGTTGTTTTAAGTTTTAAGCTGGCCGCCACAGTCGCCAGACCTTAATCCTATCAAAAATTATGACGAGGTTAAAGTGTCTCTTAGAGACAAACATCCAATCAAAAAAGATGATCTTTGGAGGTTAATCAAGGACGCATGGGAGAAAATTCCTGCTAAGTGCCAAAAACTAGTGGATTCGATGCCTAGGCGTTGCTCGCAAGTTATCAGAAATAATGGATACTCCACCAACTATTGAAGTAGAAATAATTATATTTCAATAATGTCTATTGATTATATCATGAAATTTCAAATATTCTAATCACAAGTCATGGCTAAAATCAAGTAACTATTTCTGGCTCTATTTCAAGTCACAGCCGAAAGAGGACATATCATTGAATTTTTAATTTTTTCGTTTATGTTTCATACTTAACTTAATTAATTAGTGTACTAATATTAATTAAATTAATTATTCTTTTTTACCTATTTTTTTACCTATTAAAAGAAAAAATTAAAAATGCAGCTTCCTTAGATTTTTTGATTAAAATAATTTATATAGGACTGGCTCTATTTCATCGCACATCACTGTAAATGTGAATAAATCGGCTCTTACTTTACTCGATTTAGAAAGAGTGAATAGAACGCCCCTCAAAGGCAGCGTTTGTTTAATGTTTAGTATTATTTTGTTTTTTATTTTTTATTATTTTGATTACTGATTTATAAACTAAATATCGATAGTCCGAACGTATAAGCTGATAACTCAAACTACCATCTTTTAAAGGGACAGTGTTTATCTGAATCTGCGCATTGGGCTCCATCTGGTGACAAAAAATAGCTAAAAATTTGGGGCATTGGCAGCTATTTTTAAAGTTACAACTTTGGTATATTTAGGTGAGGACTCCATGCGAAAATTTAGAAAAACAGTGTTGACAAGTGGTGCAGGATATAAATAAATAATTAGAATTTTAAACTTTTTAAAATAAAATAATTATTGTGAATGTTTTAAGTTTAATTTTAATTCACTATGTCCCCTGAAGATGTTGACAAACAATCAACGAAACGTTGGGAAAAATGATGAATTAAAATTTTAATTTAATTGCATTGAGAATTAAATTATTGAATTAAAGAATTGATCAAAAAAAGCCTGCTGGAAAAACTGAAACAAAGAAAACATACAATTGTTAAATTGATCTTCAAAAAACATAATTAGCACCTTGAGTTAAAAATATATTGCAAAATCTTTTGTTTTTTTTCTGTTGGCAACCTCAAAGTTGTTATTAGTTATTAGCTATTTTTTCTGAAAAAAACTATGGTTGTAACTCATAAATACCAATCTAATGCTCAAATATTTGTACCACAAAATGTTTGTATCTTAACATATAACTACAAAAAACAAATAATGTTGCAGAAGACAAATAGGTAAATAAAGGAATTTGGTAAATTACAAGTTTAAATTCTAAAGATCTCATGAAATATGTTGGTAAGAACGACAGTGATTTAATTTGCCCAACGTTTATTGGAACTGTTGTTCCGAAAACCCTACAATATTTTTACGTTCCTCTGAAAGCTCATCTGACAATTTCTTCTTAAATGACCTCTCAAGCCAAGGTCTTTTCCAACTAAACTGTCACTTGAACAAGAATAACCGTTTGCTCGATCTGGTATTTTTTGATGACAGTAATATTGCTTCAGTGTCAAGGTCCGATCCCTTGGTCACTCCCGAAGATTCTCACCATCCAACTATAGAAATCTGTTTAAATTTTCCTAAACCATCTGTGCAGAACCATACTATTCAACCGCTCACCGAATTCAACTTTAAGAAAACTAATTATGTCACTTTGAAAAATAGTTTGTCCAATATAAATTGGTCACCTTTACTGAATCTAAATACAAAATGCTTATCATCACAGAATCTGGATGCCGCGGTCTATGCGTTTAACCCAACGCTCATGGATTGCTTTCTTAGATCTATTCCTCAACGAAAAGCCTCTATAATTTCTGGCCCTGTGTGGTATACTAATGAATTACGGAAATTGAGAAACTTGAAAACTAAATATTATAAAAAAATATCAAAAAACCACATAACAGATGTGATATTGCACGTTATACTTCGACTAAATATAGTTACCAACAGTTGTGCAAGCAATCCTATAACATCTACCTCACAATAGTAAAATTAAACATTAAGTCTGATGCAAAATCATTCTGGAGCTTTGTTAACACAAAACGCAAAATTGATTCCTATCCTTCTTTTATGAAATACAATAATGTGGAATCCGATAATGACAATAGTATCTTCAACCTTTTTGCTGATTTTTTTAAGTCGACTTATTCATCATCTTCTTTCAATAATGGCATCTATCCCCATTATGTTCAATCTGGTGATATTTGTTTCCCAATAGTTGATACCAGTACAGTTCTAGCCTTCTTAAGAGATCTTAAATCTTCTTACAAAAGCGGTCCCGACAACATACCCTCATGCATATTGAAATACTGTTGCGAAGAATTAGTAACGCCTATCACTTTACTTTTTACTTCTTCTTTAAAATCTTGTTATTTTCCAGCTGCATGGAAATCTTCATTTATTATTCCGTTGCATAAATCTGGTAACAGGTCTTTAATTGATAATTATCGTGGAATTGCTAAATTAAGTACTTTGCCCAAACTTTTTGAGGCAATTGTTACATCACAATTATCACACAGTGTAAAGTCTTTGATGTCTCCATGTCAACATGGATTTCTTTCTGGAAAATCGACTGTCACTAACCTACTTGAATTTACATCTAAGACCATAGAGAATTTTGGAAAAGGTCTTCAGACAGATGTCATCTATACGGATTTTAGTAAAGCTTTTGATGTTGTAAATCACAAACTCTTAATTTTAAAATTATCTCTAATCGGATTTCTAATACAGCTGGTGAGGTGGATTGAATCGTATCTCAGTAATAGAACTCAATCTGTTTTATTTAAATTCGTGAAATCTTACGAGTTCCCGGTTACCTCAGGAGTGCCCCAAGGGAGTCACATCGGGCCTCTTCTCTTTCTACTTTTCATAAATGATTTGCCAACTATAATAGTGCATTCTAACGTCTTGATGTACGCTGACGACGTCAAACTATTTCTTTCTTACAGAAATGAAAATGACGCCAAATTCTTACAAATTGACATCAATAATCTTTATAACTGGTGCAAAATAAATCATATGAATCTCAATATGAAAAAATGTAAGCACATGACCTTCTCGCGTAAGCCATGGCTTAGAAGCACGTACAAAATCTGCGATTGCACATTAGAATCTTTAGATAGTTTTCATGATCTTGGAGTTACCATGGATCCTAAACTTCGCTCTCATATTCATTTAACAAAAATAATAAATAGAGCACATAGTACCCTAGGATTTATCAAACGATGGGCAAAAGAGTTTAATGATCTCCTTATTACGAAATCTTTGTTCACTTCACTAGTGCGGCCTATCTTAGAATATGCCTCAATTGTATGGTGTCCACGATATGGTTGTTACATTGACGACATTGAATCAGTTCAGAAAAAATTTCTTCTGTTCTGCTTAAGCAATTTGTACTGTAGAACTGACATTCATCTTCCACCTTATGAATATCGATTACAGCTATTAAATCTTCCTACTTTAAAAAATCGGAGAACTATGCTTAATGTTAGCTGGATTGTTAAACTTCTGCATGGATTTGTTGACAGTCCATATTTATTAAGTAAAATTTACTTTAATATTCCTATCCTAGAAGATCTTTTGAGTTACTTTACATGAACTTTTGTAGAACAAACTACTTGCAAAATGAACCGCTGAGAAGTGCTTGTGGTGACTGTACCGAGGCTGATTTGGATTATGCTCTCACAAGAATACTTTATATTTTCCTGGCTATGTTTGGCAATAATATCAAGCTAATTGAATTTAAACATGATTATCCAGAGCGAGACCACGTCCGTCTCGCCTGGCATATGCCGGAGGTAGACCCGTCCGTCTACCCTTGCATATGTGAGTTTTGCTCTAATCCCTGTTTACATTAATCTACATACATTAGAATAGTATTTGATTATCAGCCTCACATATTGGAGCGATGCTCTAATCAATTGATATAGTAAATATCAAGATGTGATCCGGAATATGCAACTTAACATCGTACCTGGCAATTTACACCAAGCTGATTAAATTCAAACATGATTATCCAGAGCGAGACCATGTCCGTCTCGCCTGGAATATGCCGGAGGTAGACCCCGTCCGTCTACCCTTGCATATGTGAGCTTTGCATAGCTCACATATGCAACACATTATAAAACTTGATTATCAGCCTCACATAAGTGAGCACTGCTCTAATCAGTGATCTATTAATACCAAGATGTTAATCCGGAATATATACAACCTAACATCATACCTGGCAATTTATTTTTACTATTATATATTAAATCTGTAATCCTTTAAATTAATAATTAAATGTATAATGAATTTTAAAGTATATAAGTTAATCAAACAAATTGTTGAAGTTTTTAAAATGCTATGAAGCCTTAGGGCTTAGCATTTTAATAAATAATAATAATAATAGTCGATAGACATTGATTTCATCTACAATAAACAGAAACCTGTACTCGATTTTTGTTTTTGGTTTTCTTTTTATCACGAAAACAACACTAAAATGGTCATACTGACAAATGACGATTTTCGAGTTACCAACTTATGGACGTTGGACGTATCGATATAATGTCATAATTATGGATGTTTGTTTTTGATTTTGTCAACAGCCGACTAACTTTCTATTCAGTTATTGGCATTAGCGTATGCCAGCATATGCTAGTAAGTTAGCTCTTTATCATTTTTAAAATCTGGTAAAGAAAATTTTTAAATGTTTCACATCCAGCTTATCAAACTTTCTAAGTTATATGTTTTGCTGATTTATATTAATCAACCTTATTCAAAGCGTTTTAATTAAAAATATTTTTAAAAATTGTTTCTACTTTTCCATAGCCATTTGTTGATTTATTTCGATTTATAACTCTTCTAAAACTTTAGTACGCACCTCTACTAGTTGACAGGTTTCGCTGTCGGTCAAACCCATTTGCAAATACTTTCCAAAGCTTTTGACAAACTCGCAGAGGCATTCTAACAGCAGCGTTTCCTTGCGCTGACCAATGATTTGCAGACATGGCGATATACGCTGGGCATACCACTTAATATGTCGTTCCTTTATATGTGGCGCATAGTAAGCGAATAAGTTTAAACATATTCGTAGCGAGCTAAAATATAAGAATGTCAAAAATGATTTGTTTGCACTTTTTTAATGTTTTTGATTTTGGCATCCAATGGCTTACCGTTGATTTCCATTGCGTTTAATTTCACCGTATAAATCCATTAGAATACGGCTCACACGCGTACGCTCCAAGGCACGAAAAATGCGATTTAAGTTCTCTTCAGCGCTCATACGCACTGTCGAGTCCAAATCTTCGCAGAACATGAGCAACACGTTGGTCGCAGTGGTGCAATGTTTCGCATAATAAATGTGTGCAGTCAGCGCCGGTGACAAAATGCATTCCGCAATATGTTGGAAGCAGGAGATTTTCTCCTTTTGGCTATATTGTAAGGTGGGAAGAGTAGAGAAAAGGTCAGAAAAAACAATTGACACGCAAGTGAAGCAAATGGTGACCACCGGAAGCAAGGTATTAATAAGAACCACCGCACCCACCTGCATTCCGTGTTACGCAGCTGATCCACATAGTTTGTGAAGGTATTCACTATATTTAGCTTATCCATAATGAGAGTAACTTTAGCTGCTACGTTAACTGTCTAAATGTTTTGCATTTCAACACTTATATTTTATGTGTTATTTTGCAAATGGAAAATTTCATCACTTTGTTTTTCTGATGCACTAATTTTTCTTTGTTGACGTTTTTTCATGTGTCACCGCTGCTGTTGTGATCAGCTGTTGTTGTGACAGCTTGAAGTGGATTTCATTGTGGAACAAAGAACCTCAAACAGTTGGAGTCCAATGCAGTATTCTTGAAACTGTCGTGTGTTTGGTTTTTTTATTCCAGCGTCTGTCAAACAGTTGTATTGCAGAAGTTCTTAAGCCCTTTGACACGAAATGTGAGTTTACACGAAGAGTTCATAGGTACGTAAATTCCATTAATAGTTGGTGGAATTGAATAAGACTTTATTCAATCGCTTTTTAATGCTTTATAATTAAATTCAATATCAAATATAGTTTACTGTTATGTTCTTTATATGTTTATATATGTATGTATATTGCATTGTTTCTTTTCTGCTCTCATATCACATCGAACTCGCAAAAATAATTCGAAAATAAGTGTTTTTTTTTCTTAAATTTGTTGTGTTTATTTTTAAAAAGAACATATTAAAAAGAAATAGTGGTGAACAGGTAAGTAACTATATTTTCGTAAGTAATTGGAAGTTATAGAGAGAAATAACCGTCTTTAGGCGGACATTCCGGCAAGTGTGAAGTTATTTCTTTTCCTCTCAATAAAAGTTCCTGTAATAAAAGGTTGAAGTTTTCTAACCAGTCGGATGAAAAAATCCAAGAGCTAATGAATTTGGTGGAATCGGATTTTTCAGATCGAAATGATAGCGACTTATGCGCACCTTACACGGTCAATCATTTGACGTCAATCATTTGTATGTGTTAGTAAATATTTGTTTGTATGCATCACACAGACTCGTTGATGGCTTGATTGACGAAAATCTAAAATTTTTGATATTTTGCAATGCTGGTCAAGCGGATTGATGTGTGTAAGGGCTTGATTGACGGCTTTTCGTCAGTTCGTTTGTTTTTGTCGTGTGGTGGCCATGTCTGCGGATAAAAAAAAAGCTGCAAAAACAAGAATTGAGGAGGACAAACAATTTTTTATGTTTTTATGATTTTATTTTTATGTTTTTTAATAGCATTTGCTATTGCAATATATGCGATGCAATCGTCTGTGTCACTCATGGCACGTCTGTATTTCACGAACAATTATGAAGAATGAAAATTTGACGCTATGCTTGATGTGTGTAAGGGATAGCATCAATCCACACGTACACATGCTTGACGTCAAATGATTGACCGTGTAAGGTGCGCATTAGTGATAGCAGTATTATAGATCAAAATTTTTACCTGGATGAAACTTATGCTCAAGAACCTGGATAAAACTACCCAAACCAGGAATAAGCAATTGAAACAAGTATTTCAGCGAATTTTTTTGGGCTAATATTCGCCCATCATAGAAATGTCAGTATTATTAAAACAATCGATTAACTGCTAAATAGATTCCAACCTTAGAAGGTATGCGGGCAAAATCAAAATAATTTAACGGAATAACTTGTCGAAAAAGGAAATGCAACAACAATCAATATCGGCGTTGATCTTATGGATGGTTTGATGGGCAGATATCATACGCGATTGAAGAAACGCAACACTTTCTCTTAGAAATGTCAATGGTGGATACCTTTATTCTGTTCCGTTCTGTTCTGGATATTTTTTAATTACTTTGTTTTTTTTTTTTTTTGTTTTTTTAGCCAAAATTCATCATTCCATAATTTTTTTTTTCTTTGGCATCTATTGCACTTCTTCTTTCCAAATAATTCTCAATTTTCAGGTGTTTTCAACTGTCATGTTTTCAGATGTTTCAGTGCGGATTTTTTTTTATTATATATATAAAAAAAAAGGAGAAAAGGAATAAATAAACTCACCAATGATATTGAGCAGTTACCCGTTTGGCGATTGATTGATGGAAAAACTTATCCTCGTTCTTTTAACGTAATGAACTTCTTATTACACCTTGACGTTTTCACGATCCTGGGCAACACATGCTATGGCTAGGTTTGAAAAAAAGAAACAAATTTTTCTTTTTTTTTAACTACACTGCGAGATTTGTCATCATTTACTCGTCGTACTATTATTTTACCTCAATATCCTTGATGTTTTCAGATGGTGTTTGGTAAGATAATTGTCCCCTGGCTTATTCGTTTCTCCGCAAGACTGTACTAGGAAAACCAAGCATTAATATTCCTATTTTTAACTCCTAATTTAAACAAAAATCAAAATCCTTACTTTTAGATGCTGGACGCAAATGTTTGAAGCCTTATTGATCCTATGAGATCAAAATCCTCGCAACGTTCGGTTTCCACCACTATCACGTCTACGCACTTTAACTTTAACTATAACTCTTTTTTTTTTTTTTTTGTTTTTTGCTGTACACTGGCGACTGAAATCCCGCAATGCCGAAAACCTTCTGACTTTGCCTTTGCCACTCAGATCATAGGTTTCTTTCTATCTTGAGTTCTCTTTGCAGTGACCTTCAGAATTACCTTTCGGAATCGTATGACTAGAAACTAACTGGACAGGCTTTTTTGAGTAAATTTGGATTTTTTTTTTTTTTTTTCATACTGGGGTTTCGGAATCGTATGATCACAGAAACTAACTGGACAGATTTTTTTGAGTTAATTTAGATTTATATTTTTCTTTTATTTTTGATGCAGTGGTCAAAAATGGTATATTTTGGACCATTGTTAGAGATACTTAACGTACTAAATTGTGTAATATACCAGGCGCGCAGGAACGTAAGTGGGCCCTCATTGCCTACATCTTTTTGGTTCTACCTCCCACACACACTATCGTAAAAACCAGTTTGTAAATTCGCCGCATAAGGCCAATTCACAATAAACTCTTTTCGTCAACACAAACCAGCATAGGTTTGTTTACATTTAGCACACACACCGAGGTAAGTGATTTCATCTTTATTAAATCAATAAAACAAATTAATATTTTCTTTCTTTGGCCTATATTTTCAGGATGATATCGGTGTAGCAATTGTACCACAAAATTCGTCATCAGAATAATTGCAAGTAAGTAACAAAGAAATCTATTTTCACTACATAAAAAAAAAAGATTTGTCAACAGTGCCCACAACAGGAACAACAACAATAGCGACAACGGAAACCAAGCATTGCCTTGCTGTTGTGTTGCGCTAGCGTAGGAACACGTTAGCTTCGTGGAACACTGGAGTTCATTGAACTTAGGTAGTACAGGGTTGCCCATATTCGACGGACCCATCTGGCAACGCCATAACTTTTGACAGAGATGTCAGATCGCTTAATGACATACCGCGTTTGAAGCGTCAGTCCAAGCAGATTTTTACCATGGAACAATACACGCCACGCGAGCGCTCTGAAATAGTTGAAATTTACATTCAACAGAAGAAGTCAATTGTGAAAACTCAACGTGCTTTTAAAAACTTAAAAAATGTGAGAAGTGCGCCTTCTAAGAACACCATTAAGCGTTTATACGAAAAATTTTCGACTGGTGAGGCTCTTTCTAATCCGAAGAGGCCAAATAAAAGTCGACCAATGCGATCGGCCGAGAATATCGCTGCCGTACGAGACAGTGTTGAGAGGTCCCCAAGAACATCCCAAAAACGCCGTTCTCAGCAGTTGGGCATGGCTCGGTCCACTTTACAACGGATTATTCGCGTTGATTTGCATTTGTTCCCGTACAAAATTCAATTGACGCAAAGATTGTTGCCTGCGGACAAGCCTCGTCGATTGGAATGGGCCCAAAGAGTCATCGAAATGGCCGAAGATGACGAGCAATTTTGGAACAAAATTATCATGTCCGATGAAGCCCATTTCACATTGAATGGGACCATAAATAAGCAAAATTGCCGTATTTACGCCACTGAAAATCCTCAGGAGATTCAAGAAGTGCCTCTTCATGACGAAAAAGTCACAGTTTGGTGCGGCGTTAGTGCGAAAACGGTCATTGGGCCGTTTTTCTTCCAAAATGAAAATGGCCATGCTGTTACCATCAACCAGGAGCGTTATCGCGACATGATGACCAATTTTGTGATACCAATTATTCGTCGAAAGCGTATGAGGCAGTTCTGGTTTCAACAAGACGGCGCTCCACCGCACACAAGTCGCATAACAATCGATTTTCTGACGAATTTGTTTCCGGGCCGTTTGATGTCGAAAAGTGGTGATTTGGACTGGCCACCGCGTTCGCCCGATTTGACGCCGCCTGACTTCTTCTTGTGGGGATATTTGAAGTCAAAGGTTTACGTTAACAAGCCAAGGACCGTAGAAGAGCTCAAGGACAACATTCGTGAAGAAATAGCCGCTATTCCGGCCGAAATGTTGGCGAAAACGATGGAAAATGCTGCAAAAAGGGCACAATACGCCATCAACGCCAGAGGCGGCCATTTGAGAGATATCATATTCAAAAATTGATGTAAACAAATCTACTTGGAACAAATTAAATGATTAAGATTGCCAACCGCCAAATTTTTATTTTTTTCTTTGATTTTTTTAACAAAAACATGGGTCCGTCGAATATGGGCAACCCTGTATGTAGAACGGTTGGAATATGGTTCCACTGCTAATACATAAGGCCTATATTTTAGATATAACATTTTCTTACTTTTAATTTCAGAATATTGCTGCCTTAGGCCACCACGCTACAGGTATGCGGGCAAAATCAAAAAAATTTAACGGAATAACTTGTCGAAAAAAGGAAATGCAACAACAATCAATATCAGCATATGGGTGGCGTTGATCTTATGGAATGTTTTGATGGGCAGATATCATATGCGATTCAAGAAACGCAACACTATCTCTTAGAAATGTCAATGGTGTATCACTGAAAACGACGTATCAATGAAAATAATATAGCAAAATATTCATTGGCTGATTTTCGCAAATAAATCTCAGCGAATCTCTGCAAATATAAGCACATCACTGTCAGCAGGTGATCTGCAGCCAAAGCAAAACCAAGCTCATCTCAATTTAGAACAATGGCTAAAATATTAGGTCTGTTTCCGTACAAAGTTCAAGAAAAGTTCGAGTAAAGTTCAATATGTGAGAGTAATTAAATTATCTGTCAAAATGAGAGAATTTGCAAAAAAGTACGGAAACGACTTCTAGCGAGTTTCAAGCACAAAAACAGCTGATTGCCAATAAACGTAAGCAGCGCCAAATTTATTTACACCAATTTTACATTTTCTTGTTCTTCTTGATGCTTGTTCTTATCGTGGTCGAAGAATTTGTTCAAGCAAAATTCCATGGTATAATAATACATGGTAGCAGTGACAACTGCTTATTTTCTCTTCAACAGGAAAACATAAACTGTCAAAAACAGTTTTTTGTGGAAATACATCAGCAGCTGCTGTGGTTGTTGTTTTTTTTTACTTCAACGTTTTCAACATTGCTTGTGTTTTCAATGGCGAATTGTGAGCGCTCTCTTTTTGAGTATATTTTTTGACAGTAGATGATTTCCCAAGCAACTGTCAATGCTACCTTGTATTATTACACCATGGCAAAATTCAAGCTAGTTTCGAGGCTCGAGAAAGTGGCATTTTGCTTGTTCTTCTTCTCTCTCGAGCTCGAAAAATGTGTAAAGAAACACCTTCAAGCAACTTCAAGTAACTTGAAGTGCTTACGGAAACAGACCTATTATGTGAGACCGAGCTATTTGACGATATGTCATTATGGACATAACCTAGAAATGACAGATTTAGAATCTGTCAAAGAAGGTAACAAATACTACAAGAAATCTGTTAAACAGTTGTATTGTATGAAGTGCAACTTGAATTTATGCCTTACCCCAGCAAAAAAAAAATATGCTTTTACGACTTTCTCCATAACAAGTGAACATTTGCAATTTTCCTTATTTTAAATTTTTTATTTTTCTTTTTGTATTATTTACTCCTGTAAGGACAAGGAGGCAATAAAATATTACTCTTTAAAAGTTCAGCATACAATCAATAGTAGTTATTTTATTACTCTTTAACCAAAATGACCGTCTTAACCGTCGATAGAATCGCAATGACGACATTCTTCGACGAAATTCTTGATTCTCAGGTCCAATTTACCTTAACTTCGTGTTTTAAAATGTTTTTGAATCAATATTTTTGTTTGGCAGGTAAGAGGGTGTACTGATTGTATTCAATGTTACTGCGACATATATTAGAAAATTTTTCACTAAAGAGTCAAAAATGTATCCAAAATTATCCACTTTAGTGAAAATAATTACCATTCTCGAAGTCCATTTCGACTATCCAGGTGACCACCAAAATCAGTGGAATTGAAAAACCTTTTTATGAATGATTACTTGGATCACCATCCACATTTATAGATGAAAATCGAGACCCATCTTAAATCTGTGACAATATTTGGGCATTGCCACCCGCTTCTACAACTGTGCAACTCCACGCCGACCAACGCTGGTCTGATCGCGATGTTGAGCTACCATAGGTAGGATGATACTCCCCAAAGGATCAGGCCTTCGATAGTCTCCCGGGCAAAAGGGATTTACCTCGACATAACACTCACACACACTGACATATATAATATATTGCACATACCAGTGACGACACTCAAGTCACCACTATTATATACATCATTCCAATTCTGAGCCATCAATCAACATTCAAAAGCCACCCCATTTAACTCTGATACTCCGAGATAACTATGGTAGACTTTTCATCTATTCATATCCAATCTGACACTTCAGATAACACCTCAAATAGCTAACACATCAAAATTACTAGAAATCTCATCGCGTCCCTCTGACACTCCGAAAGTACTCTAGCCAGCGTTTCGCCTCAAAGTACCCTTACCGTACTCTGAAACTACTGAGTCAAAAGATTTCGTCTCTTCGCATATACTCATATTCTCCAATCAACGCTCCAAAAGTACTCTAACGACTATTTCGTTCCATCGTATTGTGGCCTCAACACTCTGAAAGATCGCTATTGTGTTCTTTCGCATCCATCCTCACTAGGCCATCAAACATGAATCGTATGCTAGTGGAATTGTGTTCACGCTTCATGATAATTTTATAAGGTTGTCGCAAGGGTGAGAGTGAGTGCCCATAAATGTCAAATCAAAGTTGACAGCTTATACTAAATCTGTAAGCGAAAATTGATAACATGTAAAGTCGATGAAGTTGTTGTTGCTTTCCATTGACTTTAACAACTGTGAGTACTGAGAAGATAGTACGATCAGCCCCGAGACAACCTTAATCTACCCTGCGGGCATGGTATAATAATACAAGGTAGCATTGACAGTTGCTTGGAAAACCATCTCCTTTAAAAAATATACTCAAAAAGAGAGCGCTCACAATCCCCAGTGAATCCAGTGGCTTTAGCCCCCATAGCCCCTGGATTCGCGGCTGGAAAAGCTGTATAACCAAATGAGATAATTTCTTTTTGTGTGGGGACGGGCAACATGGAAAAAAAATCAGTTTTTTAACTCATCTCAACTTATTTCCTCATCTAAAATTTGGAAAAACCCCCTTGATCAAAAAGTTCCCGGAATTTATATAGGAAATTAAAAATAAAAGATTATACATCAAAATCGATATTGTCCCCATGGACTGCAACGCACATATGGCAGCGCTTGATCCAATCCAAGAAACATTTTATATATTCAGTTTGCGGTATGGCCATCAGAGCCATCTTCGATTTTCCATGATCTCATCTTGGGTGCTGAAACGCGTTTCTTGAGCTGATCGAATAGGAAAAAATCACAGGGTGCCAAATCAGGTGAATTCGGTGGTTTTTGAATGGTATTCGATTAGTTTTTAGCCAAATGTTCACAAATAACGATGGTATTGTGCGACGGTGCGTTATCGTAGTGCAAGATCCACGAGTTGTTTGCCCACAAATCCGGTTTTTTTTTGGCGAATTACTTCACGCAAACGTCTCATAACATCCAAATAATACTCCTTGTTGGCCGTTTGGCCTTGTGGAAGGAATTCATGATACACAACACCCTCATAATCCATGAAAACTGTGAGCATTGCCTTATTTTTCGTCTGAAAACGACGTGGTTTTTTCGGTCGCGACTTATTCGGTGCACGCCATTCACTCGCTTGATGTTTAGATTGCATGTCATACTCAAAAATCTACGTCTTATCTCCATTAATGATCCGTTTGATGAATGTTGGGTCGAATTCGGCCTTGGAAATCATGTCTTTTACGACGTCAACGCAGTACGTTTTTTGCATGAAATTCAGGTCTTTCGGCACCAGCTTTGCAGCGACACGTCTGAGGCCCAAATCACTAACCAAAATGTCTCGAACGGATGCAAAAGCAATGCCCAACTCCTCTGCCATCTCTCTAATGGTCAACTTGACCGCCAATCATGAGCGCACGGTCATCCATTCTTTGATTTTGTTGATGTTTTCGATGTCGATGGCCTGCCACTACGTTCATCATCGTTCACAAACTCACGGCCACTTCTAAAATGTTTGTGCTACTGATAAAAGACTGTTTTCTTCAGAGTATCGTTGCCGAAACACTTTTCTAACATTTGCAATGTTGTCGGACCATTGAAACAGTTTTTAACACAAAATTTAATACAAACTCATTGTTGCGAAATCAATTCCATTTTTAATATTGTACAAAATCGAAAACACGTACAATCGCAGATGTACTCAATATGGCGTCACTTTTACAAATCTCAAGCTATTAAGCTGAAAATTTCATAGAATGTCAATGACAGATATGGCCACCTAAAAAAAACAAAACTCAAATCGGGTGACTGCAAGCGCCACACGGTGGTGATTCCCGGGAACTTTCCTGTTCATCATTCTTCAAAGTTGTTCGGAGAAACAAAACTACAAACATTTGAATTTTCAATAACATTTTATTCTTTTTTTTTTTTTGTAATTTTGAAACGTAATTTATAATAGACAATACAGTTCAATACACAGAAGTTATACAATTTATGATCATACATTTTTTTTATTCGAATTTATCATAAAGTATTTATTATACAATACAATACAATATTAAATATCTTTACAAAATAATATGTTTATAGAATGTATGTGTGTAGAATGCTACATTTAAATTAGGAAAAGAAAACAATTGTAATTTAACATAAAATCCTACAAATTAACTTAAATTATAGGACTTAGCATAAAGATACCCATTTTAAACTGAGTTAAAATTATTTTTCACCACACATAAAAATAACCCCATGAAAAAAATGTTTGTTGCTTAACTCGTCAAGAAAATAGAAGAAAAAAAATAATGTACAAAAACTTCGTTTCAAACAATTGAAAGTTGCTCTATAAATCACAGTCCATTCGTGTTAAAAATTCAAAGAAGAAAACACATGAGTTGTAAAAACTTTTACGAATTTAAGAAAAAGTAAGTCAGTGATGCGTGAAATGGACGGATAACTAAATATATATAAAAAAAAAAAACAAAAATAAAATTGTACCCTTAGCTGTTTTAACAATTCAACTTTATTCATTCAGCTAAAACTAAATACCTATATTTACAAAAAAAAAACAAAAAGTATTTTTACTTTAAAACCTAAACCTTAAATTAACGGACATAAACTAAAAGTATAAAATAAATTATGGAAGTTCGTAAGCCACGCAAAAAAAAAATTAAAAAATTAAAATAAAAATGAATAATTTTGATCGATGCAGCATATTGTGTGATGAGAGTGAGCAGTGATAGCGTGAAAATTTCTTGCGAGAATGAGACTTTGGGAAACTAGAAAAATGCTACTCAACGCAAGGAGTCTACCACATTTGAGGATCTTTTAAATATTGACATCAAACTATGTTGTGTAGCATTTTTTTTTTTAAATAAGTTTAAGCTTTAATTAAGGTGTCAGTTGCTTGCCAGTTAGCGAGAGTAGAAGCGTTTAACTCTTCACTTCTCTCATATTAATGAAGCATTAACCACGTTTCGCATGTAACACCAGCAATGTTAGTATCAGAAAACCCAAAATCCAACCCAAAGTACTCAAGAATCCGCTATAAACATCACGCTCCAGAATTTCCCAGCCACGTGTTAGAATGGAACGCAGAGATGTTGTTGCTAGCGTCAGGGGCAGGCAGAGCGAAATGTATCTGGTGGTGGGAGGAAAAAAAGAGGCATTTTTAAGATGGTATTTTATGGTCTTAGATTCTTTTGAGCTTACCTTAGAACTACCGGCATGCCTTCAATGGGCCAAATAACGCCGGACAGCAACAGAGTCGGATAGAATGAGCCCAACGCCAGCTGTATAGCATTGCGTTCCAGTTCACATACCGCAGATATGAGAAAGCCGAAGCACATCCCACACATACCCTGCAGCAGTGTCAGCACAACGACCCACACGAGATCACCATTATTTGTTACACCAAAGACGACCAACATAAAGACCAAGACTAGTGCTGTTTGCCCACACATCACAACGAACTGTGTGATGACGTGTGAGAAGAGAATCTCGCCAGGTGACACACCTGCCACCCAAGAACGATCCAGCAGACCCTGTGAAGAAGAAGAAAAAATGCCATGTTACACTGAGAAAATTGAACGCCTTAAAATCAAAGAAAAAAAGTTGTTAAGAGACTGTAACCAAAATATCTTTGCTACAAGGAAAAGATCGTTGCACTAGTGATTTATTCTTTAACTAAGCAGCTAAATCAATCAAAAAATATTTGCCGTAAAGATAAATTATTTACTATAACGATTTAATTCTTTTTTAACAAGAATTTGTTAACAAAGAAAAAAGTACGCAAAATCAACAAATTTTCTTTGTTTTATTGAAGCTAAGCATCGGTTTTTCAAAGACAAAGTCTATAACTTTAAAGAATTTTTTCTACAAAATCATATTTTTCTTAAAAATACACACGCTTATAGTTCGCAGTTACTTTGTGGGCAATATGTACTATATAAGGCAATTGATGTATTAATATGTATAAGTTATAATTAGCACTAGATTAAATCGCATAGGTTAAGGGTCAAGGGGAAGGGGGAGGTGGTGGGAAGGAGAGTGGAGAAGGGGAAGTAATAGAAAAAAAAAGAGGGACATACGAAAATAGTATTAAGGAAATCGACTTTTTTAAAGACGTACATCTTTGTCACAAGAATTTAAGTCTTTGATATAAAGTATATTTTTCATGGGAATTTAACAATCTTTGTGCCTTTGCCGTAAGGTTGTTTTATCTTTGGGCACAATCTAACCAATAAAAGTCTTTGTGGCAAAGTGTATTTTCTTTGGTTTTACGATTTTTTTCCCTGAGTGTAGTAATTCGAATATTATAATTATGACGGTAAACGATAAATTATATGTTTGGTCCCTTGCGCCTATCTTCTGAACTAGTTGGATTATTGGAACTCTTTGGGGATTTGTGGATGCCTTGGACAAAAACAAACCTTATATCATCACCCAAAATATTAAAGTGAAAGGAGTCCACATCACCTCCAAAAAAACTCTGATAACTAAACTAGTTCCATATATAATCTTAATGGAACTAATATGACTGATACACAGTGTTACGAATAAAAAAACACAACCAAACTTTATAGAAATTTTTAAAGAGCGACATGTTGCGAGTGGTCTGACCTTTCGATGTCGTCAACATTTTTTAATTCGTTTTTAAAGTTGAAGTGTTCGAATTTTGTTGGGCCGACCATTCATTTTTACAGTCATTTGCCTTGTTGAAAATGAAAAACAAATTCCACTTCTTCGCAGTAGAATTTCACTTAGATTAAGGCTGTATAAAACTAATCCGATAAAATACAAAATACGTGCTGTGAAGAAAATTATTTTATTTTTTATTAATTTTACAAAAAAAAAATTAGTGTTTTTATTAATTTAAATGATAAAATGCTGCATGAATCATGCAGTTTTTTTACAAAAATTCATCGTACTCGCAATTATGGATGGGTGGATTCGCTACATATCTCTCTTTAAGAATTTCTATAAAGTTTGGTTATTTTTTTAGTCAATTTCGTCACACTGTGTAATCATACATGTTTTGTTCAAAAAGTTCACAAAAGTCAAAAACAATCCCAACAATCCCATTTGTTCCATAAGTGGAACCTAATTGACCGAAAATCATAGGTTTTTATCCAGGAGCCCATAAAATCGGGAAAGCTCTAATTATTTAACCTTTATGTGCTCGGTTGTCTACATTTGAAGCATTTTTGCCGAAAAAACTGAATAAAAAAATAGTTTACAATAGGCTCCGAGGTTTTAGCTTCCCAAAAATAACTTTTAAGCAGTTTTAGCCACTAACGGCATAACAAAGAAAATTAACGAGACCTCCAACCCTTACTTTTAAAAATTACCACCTCCTGGCTGGGTGTTACCATATAAAATGTAAGTAAAGTGACGTCACTTTCTTAGCCAATAAAAGAATTTTGCATTTCAGCTTGTCGAAACGTGTCCGCTTGTAATTTTTGTTATTCTGTGCTTTCTTATGCACTTATGTGAGTGCGTGAATGTATTTGCTAATGTGACTTTATTTCGTATTTCCCAATAACTGGAGAGTAATATTGAGCAGTGATCAGTTTCCCATGAATAACGAAATGATACTTGAAGAAGATGGTATTCAAAACGATGAGCAGGAAGCAGACATATTTTTTGAAGGAGATTTTGACGAAGATTTGGAATTCGAGGAAGAAAAAGCTGTCGAAAAAGCTGTCGAAAAAGCTTTTTGAGCATCCTGATACGTTGATTGCAAAAGACAATACTGCCTGGCTTATCAATCTGCCTAATCAAACAGTTCGCATTAGTGCTCATAACGTGTTTCGTAGCACCGTTGTTGGTCTATCTCGAGCTACCAAAGCGCTCATTGTGTCCGCTGTATTTGATTTAATAGATCCATCAATGCTCGAGCAAGTTCCGATGGATACTTACGAAAAAGCTCAGAAAACTTTTTGAAAGTGGAATAATCAAAAACCCACCGGCAATGCTTGCGATGT
Source organism: Pherbina coryleti (assembly GCA_943735915.1). Lineage (NCBI taxonomy): Eukaryota > Metazoa > Arthropoda > Insecta > Diptera > Sciomyzidae > Pherbina > Pherbina coryleti. Next base: position 93,320,893 of record OX030949.1, read on the forward strand.
GCGTTCATACTGGCACTGCATTTTTAATGATTAGATTGCAAGTAGCAAAAATGTTATCGCTTGCAGTTCTCTGGTAAGCTCTTATTGTCCAAAGGTCTTGCTCTTCTTGGTACTGCTCGTCAAAACATGACATTTGTGCCAAATGAGCTGAAAGCAGACCACAAACGCGCAGTCTAGTCTTTGGTTTTCTCGATTTAAAGTTTGCGTTGGTGTCCTATGTTTCAAAGTAGGCAAAATCAGTTATTCTGCTTGCCAGTACACCTTTGACAACTGCTGTACCTGAGAAGAAAAACAAGCCACAATATATCCTTGACTACAACGAAACCAAAGGAGGAGTCGAAGCAATGGACAAAATGCTTTCTGCGTACTCAACTAAACCAAAAACCTTGCGCTGGCCTTTGGCAATGTTTTATAACATGCAAGATATAAGCGCTTTAGCCGAATTCTTCATTAATTCGGAAAACAATTCCTACATCCATCAAACAGACAAACGACGGAAGTTCCTGCGATGCCTGGCAAACCAGCTTTTAATGGCATCAATTGAACAGCGCTCTGATATTCCAAATGCATTAAGCTTTGCTCAAACACACCTAGCTATTGAAATGGCACTCGATCCTTCTGTTTCTGCTTCTGGAACTATTTTCCAGAGCTTGTCTGATATTTCGAATGACAAACAGCTCGTGCACCCCGTCCGTTGTCAATATTGCGAAATCGGAAAGCTTAAAACTACACTTAAGACGTGCAGATGGTGCAAAAAACCAATATGCGACGCACATTGGTACATTTACTTTAGGAAAATGCTTTTTAACTTTTCACCTCAGTTTTGTATTAAATAAGAACTCCTTTAAATAAATATTTTAACAATATAGGGTGATTAAATTTTAAGGGCTGATGTTGAATGTGAACCACATCTAAACGTCAAGTTTTTTACTGAATTTCATTTGACATTTCTCAATTTCACACTAACTCAATTGGAACCATGGAAAGATACACAATCGGTCAACGCGTTAAAGTTATTCAGGCCTATTATGAAAACGGGCTTTCAAATCAAAATGCATATCGTGTACTTCGTGATTTTTTCGGTTAATTTAATCGTCCAAATGTGCGTACAATCGGAAAACTCGTGCAAAAATTTGAGCAAACCGGGTCTGTAGAAGATGTGAAAACACCAGTGCATGCTCGTACAGCTCGTACTGCAGAAAATATTGCTGCTGTTCGCGATAGTGTGGCTGAAGAGCCGTCCATCTCAATTTGTCGTCTTGCCCAACAATTGCACCTCTCACGCTCGTCTTTGATGAACATTATGCAAAAAGACTTGCATTTACACGCTTACAAGGTGCAATTTATTCAAGACCTAAAGCCTCTTGACCATTTCCAGCGTCGTCAATGGTCAGAATGATGGCAAGAAATGGCAACAGTGGATGATCAATTTTCGAAGTAAATCATCGTCAGTGATGAGGCACATTTACACCTCAGTGGATTCGTCAATAAGCAGAATTGCCGCATTTGGGCGAATGATAATCCAAGAGTTATTGTCGAAAAACCAATGGACCCACAAAGAGTGACTGTTGGGTACGGTTTATGGGCTGGCGGCATCATTGGGCCGTATTTTTTCCAAAATGAGACCGGTCGGGCAGTTACTGTGAATGGTGTTCGCTATCGTGAGATGATAACGAACTTTTTATGGCCCGAATTGGAAGATATGGATGTGGACGATATGTGGTTTCATCAGGACGGTGCAACTTGTCACACAGCTAACGAAACAGTGGCTATTTTGCGCGACAAATTCAATGGTCGTGTTATCTTACGTGGTGGCGATGTCAATTGGCCGCCAAGACCATGTGATTTGACACCGTTGGACTTCTTTCTTTGGGGCTATTTGAAAGAAAAGGTGTACGTGGATAAGCCAGCAACAAGTCAAGAGCTAAAGGATGAGATAATTCGGCCCATTAACGGCATAGAACCTCACTTATGCCTCAGCGTCATCGAAAATTTGAACCATCGGATGGAGGTGTGTCGCCGAGGTCGCAGCGGCCATTTGGCCGATATTTTGTTCCATTTCAAAATTGAACCATACCAATATTATCATAATAAAAAGAAATGACAATAATTTCCTAAATAATTTGTGTTTTATTCAAAACCAACATCGGCCCTTAAAATTTAACCACCCTTTACATACAAGTCCTTTTTTTCATATGTTGACAAGGTTTCCCATACGAATACATGATTGCTACTAATGTAGACTTCCGACCGCCTACGTTAGTTTACAATCCCGAGCACATGAAGGTTAACTAGTTCCACAGATAATGTATGCATGACTTTCGATTATTACCCAAGAAGTCCACAAAGCTTGAAAAAGTTTCGGTAGTTGTCGAAGATGTCCAAAGAATCCATACAAATTTCTGGGACTCATCTGTGAGCTCTACTGTTTTCATTATTGCTCATTTACTGTCAACTCCTTTTCTCACACGCTCGTCGGCGCTTTCTCCATAGCTTTCTCGTACAGGAGCAAATACGATTGCTTTTAAAATATGACTTTCTTAAATGAATGTGAGACATTTTAAAAGGCTATGTACGGGGTCGAGCTATGTACGGTTTCAAAATGAGCTATGTACGGGGTCGCGTGCGTACATGAGCGGACCGTTTCGTACCCTGGAATTTGAAATAAAAAATACTTGCACCATATAGAAGAGGCGATTAGATATTTTGAATGATAAATATCAGAATCAAGCAAACGCTTATTATGGACATTTTTTGTTCGGAAAAACTATAGAATCTTAAACGAACACTTCAAGCATTTTCGACTGAAACTTAAATTGTGTAAAATTATGGCTTCCTATATTCTTATCAAAAAATACCTGGAATTTCCTATTCAAACAAACCGCGCTTGAAATATTTCCAAAATCATATTTTTTCTGGGTTATTAAATCTGTCATCCGGTGCTCTAGTATTTGTTTGAGCGTCATTTGTTGATAATTCGTGTGTGATAACTTTGTAACGAAGTCAGTGTTTGTTATATTCTGCGTTTTTCGCAATGTCGAATTTAGTTGAGCTAAGAGTGTGTCTGAAATTTTTTATTTCTAACAAAATATCAAATGCGGAGAATTATGGAAAAATATCAGAATTTTGGAGAAACAACTCGAGGTTTCTTCACCAAGACAACGCTTTGGCTCACACATCTCATCTTGTATGCGACTATTTAACCCAAAATAACGTTCATACCGTTTCGCAAGCTCCGTTTTATCCAACATGGCTTTTAGTGACTTTTTCCTATTCCCACGACTCCAGTTACTACTACACGGAAACCGTTTTAAGACGATAAGGCGATACAGGAGAATTAACAGAAGGAGCTGGGGACGGTTCCAAAATCAGCCTATGAAGACTGTTTTCAAGATTAGAGAAAGCTTTGGAATCGATTTAAATATTTTTCCTCGGGAAACATCTTTTGAGGTTGTGAAGAAAATAATAGTCACTAGGTAAAGAATTTGGATAATACGGTGAATGAAGAAGCAATTCAATGTGTAATTCTCTTTGTCTTTGCTTCAATGATTTGTGTTATGATTGGTTTTCTTTTTTCAAGATAGTTAGGTTAGGTTGACACGGCTGTCTCTTATAAGACACACTTAGGCCAATTAGGCCCATTGTGGTACCAGGGGTTAATTATTTTCCACTCTATCTAAACCGGTTGGAGCTATTTATAAAGCTGAGAATTCGGTAGACCGAAGATTTTTAGAGCTCGTCTAGGTCACTGTGACATATCCAGAGAAGATTTTTTGTGGATTCTACCTCCTCCTCGTCTCTGCAGCTTCTGCAGATGTCGTTGTGGATGATTTTTTTGTCTTCGGGCATGATTTCCAATTAGGCAGTATCCTATTAGAACGCCTATGGCAATATTTGTTTGGTCCCTTCTAAAAGAAATTAGTTCCTTTGAGCGTTTTAAGTTCAGAGTTTCCAGCCTTTCCAGCCGATTTTTGTGTTTTTGGTCTCTTCGGAGCACTCCCACTTGGGTCAACCATTGTTTTGTTTGTTATTCCAATTCAGGTGTATTGTGATGAATACAGATAACGATAGTTCGATGCATCAATCGATGCCTAAACATTGCTCAGAATCACGAGCTCGTGCTTTTTGGTCGAAAGCGAACATTTGAGTTTGGGGAGTAGAAAAAAGTCACACGGGACCATATCTGGTGAATATGGTGCTTGTTGAATGATATTGATATTGTTTTTGGTCAATAATTCTGGCTTCTCAAATAATATTGAACGTTGACCGATTGATTGATCTTACGGAAGGAATACCGAGTGCACGACACCTTGAGAATCGAAGAAAACATCCCAACATCACCTTCATTTTTAAACGACTTTGTCGTAGTTTTTTTGGGTTTCGGCTGACCTGGATAGCGCCACTCTGCAGATTGTTGATCTGTTTCTACGTCATACTCATACACTCAACTCTCGTCACCAGTAATGATACGCTGAATGTACGTATCGGCCATAAAAAGCATCTCCTGAGCGGCATTTTAGGGAAACTCTTTTTGAAAGAAATTCTGCAATTTTGGGCCAAGTCACGCTGCAACCCGTCGCATGCCTAAAACAAAGTGTATAGAGCCTGAACAGAATCAAAGCGATTAGCGATTGGCGAAATTTTCAAGCAATAGAATTCATGAAAACGTATGAACACGTCCGAAATCAAATCGCTGGTCTTCGATCGCGACGAACATTCGCGAGATTAGAATCTATTCTATTTTTTCTCTGGCGACCAGGCGATCCTCTCTTTGAGTGCTCTCAAACATGATAAGTGTTGCCGTATTTTTCCTAATGATGGGGCACGTTCAGTGCTATTTTCTTAAATTTTATTATCTCCTGACATTTGTTGTCTGTGTTTTTGTTTTCTTCATATCAATTATACATACACAAAACAAAACATTCTGACAATTCAGTCTGAATAGTTCGCCAATCGCTTATCGCTTTCATTCTGGACGTGTTCTCAGCGTCCTCCTTTCTCGCCAATCGCTTTGATTCTGTTCGGGCTCATAATGGTGTGCGCCAATCCAGTCGATATATGAAGCTCGGCAGCTATATCTCTCACGGTCACGCGATGATTTTCGAGCATAATTTCCTTTACTTTTTTTGCTTTTTTTTTCATTGTTTATTGATGTTGCTAGATGAGAAGAGTGAGACAAGTTGTCAACTGATGTACGACATTCTTTAAACAATTCGTGCCTCTCAAATCAAATGCCTGCGTACGTGATAGAGCAGACTCCCCATAGGTTTTCTTTAATATTTTCAACAAATCCGGACAAGAAATTACCTGGTAAAACACAATTTCAAACATATTCTGCTCAAATTTTTTTATCCATTATGAAATACACACGTCAGACTCGATGAGAACTTGTTTACAAAGCAATAAGAAAGAAACTACGAGACAGATTGCGCTAAATTAGTCAAGCCTATAACAGTGTTACCAGTCTTAAAAAATCAATACTTTTATTACAACTGTTATTGTTTCATTCGCACAGTCCGGTTCAATTTTGAACAGAAGTATGTACAAATTTCTATGAGAGTAGTTCCAAAAGTGGTTCCGGGATTAGAAAGGTGCAATCCCGTCGACATCTCTCATTTTAAAAATCTTGACTATTGATATTGAATATCAAAGTTGTCATTCACACGAATACGACCTGTTCCATGGTCTTTTCGTATCTTAAACATTGAGATCGTCTACGGTCTCTTCCACTGCAGCCTAATTTAGCCTTTCAAAAGGCCTCGTCAGTATTGTTACGAGTTATGAAGATATATGATTACTTTTCAGACTTAAGCTAGAATTGCGCAGTCTATAAAACTCTTCGGTAGCTTTGCACTATGTATGAACCACAAATAGATTCACCTACGAGATTTAAAACAATCATAAATACCAAATAAGCTTAAAAATAGACACTGTTTGAAGTCGGAATGAGTTTTTTAAATACAATTTTACTGCATTTTTATGGTTAACAACCAATTAAGGTAGATCATCAAAACACCCGATAATATTATTAATGGAAAAACTTAAATAATTGATGCAACTGACAAAAAACAAAAAATAAAACACTAAAAAATCAGCCAGTCATCTCCATAATTTTAATGAGGTACTTTTATAAATAAACTTCAGATGTAATCGTCTCTATCCCCAAAACAAAAAAAAAAAAAAAACACAATCAACCCGCTACCACCCATAAATTCCACTCACCTCAGTTCGTTCAATAATCAATGCAGATGATGTCAGCGCAACAGCCAAGAAAAAAACAATGCTGCCAATACATGAAAAAGAAAGGAAAAACAATTAATATTTTTGAAGATTTTTCGCTAATAAATTAAAAATAAAATTAAACAAAAACGCTGCATGAATTATTACAGCTACAAAATTAACGCTTGCACTTACGTCAGAATTACACCAGGTGCTACGAAATCAGTGAAAGACGGATTCATTGTACCGTAGATGGGCTTCCTGAACTGTATCGGCACATCACCAAGTTTCTCATTGTTGCCACATTGTTTCAGCAGTCCCATAGCAAAGTCACGATATGCCAGCTGTATATCACGATTGAGCATAACGCCAATCTGCTGATTGGACATGTCAAGCCACACTTTGATTTCGGACTGATCAATGGTTTCCTCATCAGCATCGCGTCCAAGTGCTGCACGCGCCGTAAATGCATCCGTAAAATTATCCGATATGTAGAGTGCACCCCAGGCGGAACCAACTCGTACCGCCTCCTTGGCAACTTCAATATCGGTATAGAATGTTTTTATGACACTGTGATTCAGTTGATTTAAATATCGGCAGCCCAGATTCGAAAAGTGGCAACCATCTTGCCAGTAACAAATATCCTGGAAAAGCAAAAAATTTGTCATTTATTTTAAAAAAAAAAAAATTATAGGGATCAATAAAACTACTCACCGTATTATTCATTTCCTGATTCACAATCGCCAAGTTCAAGCCTTGCGGATCGCGTCCAATAGCCAAGCAGAAGAGTATCACTTGCATTACGGGTAGAGCAAAAATGAAGAGCATAACGCCAACATTACGCCACATACGCAGGAAGTTTTTCGTGAGCAACGCCTTGATTTTACCCTTTGATGTTACTCTGCAAAGGCTTGCATAGCAGTCCTGACAGCTTTCCTCATCGTTGGGATTGTTTTGCTTTGCTGGTGGTGGTGGTGGTGAATCGTAAGGCTCTTGATTTAACTGCATTTCAATGTTTTTATGTTGATACGATTAAGTTAAAAAAAAAGTTTAAAAATAAATTGAATTCAAATATATAGGATATTAAAACAAGTTTAATGATTAACATATTCAAGAGGTAGTACATACGTTAGATGGAATAAGAGGTGGCTAAATTGTATAGAAGGCATATGAACATAGAGATAAATGTAGGTTAGAAATAAGCAATTTAAGAGGTGGATAAGTTAGAAGGGAGGCTCATGAAAATGGATGTAAATATGGGGTCCACAATTAGTAGTAAAAACATGTATGGATTGAAAACGGAGCATTTTAGTAGAGAAGTTAAGAATTACGAGTAGTTTCGGTTCCGCACTTGATGTTACGTTAAAAGCTTTTGAGCTTTAAAGTTGGATTGCATGGAAATTTATAATGTCTTTGAATGTTTTGGCATATGGAGTGAACATATTGCAATAGAGAATTACTAAGAAAGAAAAAAGTTAGGGCTTGTGTCAGTTGATATGAACATCGAACTTTTAGAGATGATGATCAGAATTGATCTTTCCTTTGATGTTAAAAATTTTTTTTTTTAGCGGTAAAATTTTTTTTTTTCAAGGAAACAAAGTATATTGACAGTCTCGTCATAGTTTTAAAAGAAAATGTTCGCCTTTGTTTTTTGATAAAGTGACTTTGTATGGGTGGGTGATGTTTTCACTCGATTTGGTTGAATTTCACACACAGAGTGCATGTTAAATATTAAAGTTCATATGCAAAATTGCAAGTCCATATAAAAATTTTTGTGGAATTTAAAGAGATTTTTACATTTCCGATAAAGTTACTTTCTTTGGGAGGTAGGTATGGTTTTCATCCGATTTGGTTGAATTTCATACTAATTGGCCGATACTAAGTGACCGATTTGATAAAGAACGCTCCATATACATATATATAAAAAAAAAATATCACCGAATGAAAGGTCGCTTTTCTAAAGTGTATACGTTAGTAATCCATAATAAATGTGGAAATGTATGGGAAATCTATCCGCTATAAACTGTTGTATTCCATAGCATCCCTAAAGCATATTGCTGAACTTATTTATTTCTATCTTTATCATTATCTGTCTCCTTATACGTCCATACTTCTATTTTTGTGTAAGTTGACATGTCTCGCTCAGTTTTCACAGCGTCATTTGTTCGGATGCTTTCAACAAAGAACATCTAAGAATAAAATTGCTCTGATAGGATCCAAAATGAAAACTGTTTTAGCTTATTCCGACCACATTTGTTAAACGATTTAATACTTAAACGCATATCATATTAGTTTCAGTCATTTCATGAAATTTAATCGGTTAAAGATCCACCATCTTGAATTTTGAAAATCGAACTCCGAATTCGTGATCAACGGCCTCAGAAACCCCCTTATTCACATTTTCTTGTAATTTTGAAGCATTCTATGAAATTTGATAGGCCATATTGAATCCGCCATCTTGCATTTTGAAAATCTAACCTCAAATTCGTAATCAGCGATCTCAAAAACCCTTTGTTTATATATTTTTGGGACATTTATATCATTAGAGATGTGAATTTTATTAATAATATTCATAATTCATCAAATAACGTCAATTTTTTACATATAGATATATTGAAGAGGTTAGGTTGATTCAAGGCAAAAAAAAATATTCCTTGTTATACTTTAGATATTTTGTGCACTTTTGGTTTTGGTTTGGCACTGATTCAGTAACTTTATTGATGCGAAAAAGATTCACACAAAAAAAAACGCAAACAATTTCGTTATTTTTTTAATTAAAATGCGCCATATTGGTTTCATAAAAAAAAATAAAAATAAATAACTGGCAATTTCAGCCCTTGAAAGGACTTTGACCTAGCTCCTTATGATCAATTGTGTTGTGCGTGTTATTAAGTTTGTACACAATTGACCGAGAACCGGACCTACATGCTTAACGCCGACTCCGAACGGCAATGAACGGAAAGTTCTCGTTCTCAAGAAGCTTTACATGGCATTTTGATTACTCTCTGAGGTTTGTCATTGTCTGCAGAGAGGTGGCGGCCGTACAGAAAAATTATTTTAATTCAAATAATTTTCTGTCACTGCTGGGGTTCGAACCTGGGTTTCCGAAGTTCTTTGACATAGCGGCCACGCACTTTAACCAACTACGCCACGGACGCCACATACATTGGTTTCGCAAGTCATTATTATGCGATTAATGAATGCACCAATCAAAAAAGAGCGACCCCAAAAATAGTAGAATAGGTATGTCTGGAATTTTTTATTCCAATATTTTATGGCAGAAAATAAGTCTCATCATATTAAAATTGTGCTCTTCCCGGACTAAATGGGTTAAAAACCTATTTTTGTTTTTTTGTTATAATAAATTAAGGAATAAAATTTTTTTAAATTTATTGTTATTTTTATGTTAAAAGTTCGTACAAAATCTCAAGAAGCTTTTGATTGCATTATTTACTTTTTGTCATTTGTTCTTGCCTGCAGAGATCTGTGATGGCCGAACTTACAAAAATTAAATTTAATTGAAAAATATTTTTATATCAGCTGAGATTCGAACTTCAACTGGGACTTCATGGCTCATACAATTGGCAACGAACAATCCACGCACTTTCATGGGTTCGGCAACGGCCGCCACAATATCTGTAAAGCTAGGTCTACACGATACAACGGCTGTACAATCGCTCATCGTACAGCAGTTGGCTAATTCTACCATTTGACCGTGCAATATTGCAATAACCTCGTCGCACGCTTGCATCCAAACGATACAATAATCGCACACAACCGTCAAATAGCAACCGATATTGGTACAACCGTTGTATCGTGTAGACCTAGCTTAACACCATATCTCAATCAAAAGCAACCACAGAAGTCAAGTAGTATGGCGCTTGACTGTCAACCACGAGTTCTCGAGTTCAAGTCCCAGACGGGATATGGCAAAAATAATTGAAATCAGATTACGCCAACAGATGCCGAAAAAGCTGCACCGTTCTGAGCAAGACGTTAGATCTTTCGTTACGTAGATAGGAAAACACACTTTCTCTGTTTTTCTCATTGATTTTCTGTTCGTGCAAGAAGAGACGAAATATAGCGCGAAATACTGCTGTGCAATTTATTTTTCAGTTACAGTTCTGTTTGTTTATGTTTTTCTCAGTGAAAAACATCTGATTTTGACAATGTGTCGACCATGACGTAGGCAAACATTCGCATGACATAATCTTGTATATATGTGACCCGGTCTACGAAAAGGGACCTTCGGTGTAAAAACAAGTTTTCGAGAAAACAGCTGTTTGTAAACGTTTAATTGTCGCACACTGAATGGCGTCTTTTCATTTATTTCAGCTTATCCTCTATTCTTACAGAGTTGTATTTCTTAGTCTATTAATACAGATTTGTATTCAAATAAAAGTATGAAATGATGTTTATTATGTTATAATTCAATGTCCAATTTTTTTTCATTTTCACTCATTTCTGCTCTTTTTTTGGAAAATTCCTGACAAACTTCTTTACGAGTTGGAAACTTCTGCTTTGCGCCATTAGAAAGAGCACACATTAGTCTATCCGAATCGCCAAAAAAGTGAAAAATGATATTTTCACACCGAAGGTCCCTTTTCGTAGACCGGGTCACATATTATTTTTGGGATGTGGTCCTACGATGTAACCTTTCTGAATTGTTTTCCACATTTCTATCAACTGAAACTAATAATTCATAAATACTTACGATTTCAAAGGTCTTTTAGTTGGTGGAAGGGGAAAGTTTGTGGAAAGGATCACTAAGTGATCACTTGAATTGACTGAGATAAAGGCATATTACTTGTCTCAAATTAAAATGCACATGATTATACCAGGTGTGCAAGTATGAAACCGCTGTTTACATACAAATGGTTATAGCTTCAATTGTGCTTGTTGAGTTATTGTTTTATCAGCTGTTTTCGGTTGTCTTGACATCTGGCAACACTGGGAACCGCGCAGCAACAAACGTGTTATTTGATAAAATACATTTTCAAATCGTTAAAAATGTCGACTTGGTGCCAGACAACGTTGATTTGAAGACATAATTGCGTTTTTGTTTCATTTTTTAAAAACAAAATGGCAGCTGAGTCTCAGGGACTGCTTGTGGAAGCATCCAAAATCATGCTCTCTCTGATACAACTTGCAGTAAATGGTTTTGGCTTTATAAAAATTCAATTTTGATGTTCAAAACAAAGAACATGGAAGGCCTCTAAAAAAGTCTGAAGATGCCGATTTGAAAGAATTGCTGGCTGAAGACGATGCTTAAACGCAACAAGAACTCGCAGTGAAGCTAAGCGTTACTCTTCAAGCAATTTCTCTTAATTTACGAGAGATGGGAAAGATTCAAAAGGTCGGAAGATGGGTACCACATGAATTGAATGACAAGCAGATGGAGAAACGAAGCACCACATGCGAAATCTTGCTCGAACGGTACAAGAGAAAGTCATTCCTGCATCGCATCGTGACAGGGGATGAAAAGTGAATCTATTTTAAGAACCCTAAGCGAAAAATCATGGGTTGATCCAGGCGCACCATCTAAATCGACTGCAAGACCCAACCGCTTTGGTAGGGAGACGATGCTTTGTGTTTTTGGTGTGACCAAAAAGGTGGAGTCTATTATGAGCTCCTAAAACCGGGTGAAACGGTTAATACTACGCGCTACCGGCAACAACTAATCGATTTGAACCAACGAAAAACGCCCCGAGTATCAAAGTAGGCAGCACAAAGCAATTCTCTTGCATGACAATGCTCCGTCGCATACGGCAAAATCGGTTTGGGACACATTGGAAGCACTCAAGTGGCAAGTGTTGCCCCATTCGGCATACTCATCAGGTTTGCCACCATCCGATTAGCACTTGTTTGCATCGATGGGTCACGCACTTGGTGAGCAACACTTCACTTCCTACGAAGATGTCGGAAAATGGTTCGCTTCTAAAAATACAAACTTTTACTGGCAAGGGATTCACAAACTGCCAGAAAGATAAAATAAATGCAGAAATTCCGATGGAACTTACTTTGAATGATATCTGTTTTGATACTTTTCAAATAAAATCCTTTATTTCAAGGAAAAAAAACAGCGGTTTCCTGCTTGCACACCTGGTATGACTTTTCGCCACTTTATAGCCTGAACAGAATCAAAGCGATTAGCGATTGGCGAAATTTTCAAGCAATAGAATGCCTGAAAACGTATGAACAGGTCCGAAATCAAATCGCTGGTCTTCAATCGCGACGAGCATTCGCTAGATTAGAGCCCGAACAGAACCAAAGCGGCTGTCGGTTGTCGGATGCGCTGTGCAATAAAATACATGAAAATCTATGCACCCGCCAAAAATTAAATGGCCGTAGAAATCCGCGACGGAAAAACGCCAGAATAGAATCAATTCTATTTTTTCTCCGACGGCTGGCGGATCTCTCTTTGGGTGGCGTAAGTATTGTCATATTTTAGCTAAGAATTGGATGTGTTCAGTGCTATTTGCTTGGTTTTTACCATGAGCTGATGTTTTGTTTTGTGTGTGTGTGTTGCATTCCATGAGCTAACATTTCATTTTGTGTGTGTGTGTGTTCAATTTGTACCATTTACACAACGAAAAGCAACGCTGATCCGACAACCGACAACCGCTCCTATTCTGGACGTGTTCTCAGCGGATTTCTCCGAGAGAGGTCCCTCAACCGACAGCCGCTTTGGTTCTGTTCGGGCTCATAGAATCTATTCTATTTTTTTCTCTGGTGACCTGGCGATCTTCTCTTTGAGTGCTCTTAAGCATGATAAGTGTTGCCGTATTTTTCCTAATGATGGGGTACGTTCAGTGCTATTTTCTTTCTGACATTTGTTGTCTGTGTTTTTGTTTTCTTCATGTCAATTATGCATACACAAAACAAAACATTCTGACAATTCAGTCTGAATAGTTCGCAAATCGCTAATCGCTTTCATTCTGGACGTGTTCTGAGCGATTTGCGAGAAGCGAGGATCGCTGATAGCCAATCGCTTTGATTGTGTTCGGGCTCTTAAAACCATCCTAAACATGTTTCACTTGATTGCCTCTTTCTTCTCACTAATCTATCACCCCATTTCTAACCAAGGCAGTCTTGGCTGAAAAAGTATTACACCTGAAATGTTTGGTTCAAAACTATAAAAAAAACAACCACCAAACGATTGATTATTAAATGATCAGTGGTTCATGGGAACACCCATTAAGTATCATGACACAAATTTTAACCAAAAGGAATTATATTCATTTAATGATCATAGGTGAATATGCTGTACAACAATCAACTATTCAAGTACCTATCAATTTACATAAAATACATTTACTGCAGTGCTCTCCAAACTTAAAGTGCAAATTTTTCCTACTTTTCAAACTTTTGCTGCAGCTATTCTCAAACTGAATATTTTATTTTGATCAGCGTTTTCTCCTAGATTGAAAAAAAGCCTATGAACTCTGAAGGATTAAAGAAACCTTTTAATTTGATTTCGTTTATTTCTCGTGCTCGTCTCTATTTATTTCATTTGATTCGTTTTGGTTTCTTTTCGTTCTCTTTTTACAAAAATTTATAAGTAAACTAATTTTATGAATAAAATAGTATTTTAACAGTAAACAAAATCGGCTTTATCTCATGTGTCATAATCGGATATGGGCACCACTACATTTAAAGCTTCTGTGTTGCTTCTGTGTTTGTCTTTTGTCTTTGATTTGTTGTTGCGTTTTGTCTTGCTACATAAGCCTTTGCTCTCAACGCTCCCAGAGCGCTCTCTGCCCATAACTAGTCATAATGAAAGGAATAAAAAGGATCTAAGATCGAAATTATTAACATGTATTTTGTTTTTATGGAGGAAAAATTTTTAATGGAGATAAATATTTTGTTATGATATAAATGAGTTCTTTTAAGCCACAAATAATAAGAGTTTAGTAGTAAAAGAAGGAAAAAAGCTGAAAAGAGGAAGAATATGAGCTTGTATTAGACGCATGTCCTGAGACCGTTGCTGAATGAACACAAAAATATTATGGGATATGTTTTTTTAAAGGAAAAATTGGTTTAACAAACCGTAAAGATGGATCCATTCGAGTCGTTTATCAGAATTTCTTTGCTCTGATGGAAGTTCAGTCCAACAACACCACCTTCTTGACTGGAACTGGGTTTGTCCTTTTTACTGCCGAATGCCATGGCATGTAACGAGATATTATTACTATGTTACAATGCATATAGATACATATTGATACATAAGTATAAAAACAACAAACAGATGTACATGCACCGATGGTATGGTTGAACGGATAAACGAGTATGTAATCACCAATAAGTAAACCAATAAATAAATAAAAGAAAAATACAAAAAGAAAACAAGAATAGTATTAATGATAATTTGGCAAACCATGCTATCAAATGCTAATAATAATAATGCTAATAATACTAATAATAAATAGAAATGTCTAATCAGAGTAATAATACTTAAAATACTCATAACAATAATAATAATAATAATAATCATAATAATTGTAGTAGAACTAATAATTATACCAACAATAATTATAAAATCTACAATAACATGACCACAAATTCAAATTCTAATGTTCAAGTGTAGCTTTAATAAAGTGTATTGGTTGTTTAATTCAACTCACCTAAAGTTGACTTGGGTCAAATCGCCTTTTTGACTCTGTATACGTGAAAGTTTCAAGAAAACTTCTTCCAGACTGATGCACTTGTACATGGATAGAAGAGCACTTGGTGACTCTTCGGCAAGAAGATGGCCGGAACGCATCAGACCAATCTGCAAATGAATTATTTCATAATCTTTTATAAAAACATCTTCTCTTCGCTTCACTCACCGTGTGTGCCTGTCTAGCTTCCTCAATGTAATGTGTCGTTATGATGACCGTCTTTTGACCGGCCTTCGTTATGTGCACCAAATGATTCCAGATGCTCTGTCGCAACAATGGATCCACACCAACAGTCGGTTCATCCAATATCAACAACTCTGGATCATGCATTAGGGCCACGGCAAAGGAGACACGTCTCTGTTGGCCACCACTGAGATTCTTAACCAATCGCTTCTCTGATGGCAGATCGAGAAAATTCAACAGAAACTGCAAACGTTCTACAATCTCTCCCGTTTCCATGCCAAAAATCCAGCCAAAGTACATCATGGTCTCACGTATCGAGAACTCACCGTAGAGGGCTATTTCTTGTGGCATATAGCCGACACGTTTGCCGGGCACTCCGGAACCCGGTGTACCAGGCTTGCCGCCGAGAACAAAAATTTCACCAGCGTCTATGCGACGTCGTCCAACAATGCAGGATAGAAGTGTGGTCTTGCCGCAACCTGAGGCGCCAAGCAGGCCATAACTGGAAAGATAGAAAACAAAAGTTATGAATAAGAATTTTTGGTATATTTCGAGCTTATTTGTTTTAAAGAATCTTACGTATAGGTTTCGAAAATTTTAGCGGGTCTCGATAATTTGTCAAACATTTTTTATTTCAGCTATTTCTAAACTTCCCAATAATAAACTCCTATAAAGTGCAATAAAGGTTTTTTAAAGCTATTGTCTACACCTGTTGATTCATTAAAAATGTTGACATCAACAACTTTTCACCTCAGTCATTTTTCTTCCCCCTCTTGTCTGTCTTCAAAAACTGTTTACAAGAGCGACTTCGGTTTCGTATATCGTTAGTAGTAAAAGAAATGTAGTAATAAAGCGAAGCAGACGGAAAGTTTTTTCTGCTGATATGAAAAAATTGCATTTCCCTTTAAATGTTGCATTCAAAGCAAAGCCGTTCAAAAGTGCAAAGTAATTAAGAAGATAAAATAAACATTTATTGACCTTGGTAGCAAGCTAATAGGTTCTAGTACTTTTGAGTTGAGGGCAACAAGAAATGCTTGTACTCCAATTACAAAACCAATTCATTAAATTGTAATTAGAATGCATTGAACAATAATTGTTGGCTATTGAAAAAAGGCGGAGGGAAAACAACGATAAGAAAAATGTTGCTTTAAATATGTTCTCCATATAATTATTCTCTAGCGTGCGCATTTTAAATAATAAAATTATACTTACTACATAAATAACAGACAACTTAGAGGTAACTTCAACATGATTTCAGTTCATTCATAATTCGAAGGTCTTACAAAATTTACTTTTATATATCAAGATCTATGAAACCTCAGGTATGACTATTTCCGAGCACAATCTTACAAAACATTTTCCCTACTATCCACTATTCGCGTTGGATCCCACATAGTCTTACAAATGATATAAAAAGGCTAGTGTGGATTGGTGCAAGAAAATCTTTAAAATATACGTTCAAGGTGGATCAAAGATAGTGTATAACATCTATACAGAACTCGACTGTATGGGTCTTCCAAAAAGAGCTAACTCCCACAAAAGTAGTTCGCGGAAGAATCACATTGAAGCAAATGGTTGAGGCCGTTTTCGATGTTTTCAGGAATTTGAAGAATTTCAGGCATTTTGGACAATTGGGTGTAGCACCTCCCATACAACTTAAACATATTTAAGTTTATACCGTTTATAACGAAAAACACAAAGAGGTGCTCAAACAAATTTATTTCATTTAAAATGCACATAATTTCTTAATAAAACATGTTAATTTTCAGAGCCCCTGCATATTAAAAACTATTTCCAAATTGTGGGTATTACAAAGAAATTCATAAAATTGTCATTTATACGATTGCAAATGGTGTTTAGAATCATCTTAAAGTTTTTCTTTTGCATTTAACTGATATTTTTGTGATTTTTGTGATTTTCGTCCACATTCAAATAAAATTTCAGAATGCCGTCGCCGAAAAAAAGTGAAAAACGAATATAGAACGAATATAGATCCTGATGCGATGGCTGCAGGTTAGTTTAAGTTTAAATCGACGTTTAAACCACTCTATTATTTAAAGTTTAGTGAGTCACTGTCAGGGGCAAAACTAATGAGGGATAAGGGGGTAGGCTACCCCCTTACTTTGTTAGTAATTGGTTTTTTTCATGAAAGTTGCTTTTTATAAACAATAATTATAAACGCATCAAAGCCAGTCGTACCTTTTATTGCCATTTTCATAACAAAAACCAACTTTAGTCGGCTATTTTGTTTTAAGTCATACCCAAAACTATCTTCAGTCTATCACTTCACTTTCAGTAGTACCTTAAACCAACTTCAGTCGGCCAACTCACTTTCCTTTAAGATTTATTTATATAGATCAAACGCATGAGTTACTTTAGTTAATTGAGCTCTTTTGTATTTAAAAAAAAAGTCGGGACTTAATCCAGTCGGCCGAAATACCTTGCTACTCCCCTAATCAAAATGGCCTCGGTACGCCCCTGGTCACTGTGAACCATTGAAAGAATAAACTTTTCATAATCACTCAAAAACTTCATTTTCTAATTTTTACAGCAGTTTATTTTAGATGTTCAGTAGCTGGGCCGATTTTTTCGGGGTTCGATTTTAGAGACTTTTTCTAGATCGACTGCCAAAATTGTATTTTTCGGAATTTTTTAAATTCCGCTTAAAATTCTTATTGGCAATTGAACTCGGCTTTCAAACAAAACCAAGAGCTCTGAAAAATTATGTTTTTAACCAAAGTTATGGCTTCAAACAAAACCTGTTCGGTGGGCATCCTCCACCAATTTTTTGTGTTAACTTTGAGATTTTTTTCTTTATGTATACAGAATCCGGTGGAAAACATAAAAACTAAGCTTGAGGTGAGTGAAAATTCGATCTTGATTTGTTCCCGTTTGGCATATACTAAACGAACCACTGTGCAATCTCTTTCTTTGCAGAGGTGCCTTTGATTTCTGCCAGAGCGCTGGCACCTAATCACCTCTTCGGCAGCCGCCCTTTCATCATAAATTTGAACCTCCTATGATGTCTGCATAACCATATAATTTTTTTAAATTAAAAAAAAAAGAAAAATGATAATGTCATTTCTAAGAGAAATGAATAAAGCTAGATTTAAAAATTTTTTCAAACCATAGTAGTGAGAAATTGTTGGATCTTTGTAAATTATCTATGCCGGTTAAATATGTATGTGACTTACAAAAGTTTATATTTCACTTTCTCAATTTATCTTAACCAAAATTAAATTATCAACTCCCCTTTTGATATTGCTCCACTGACGTTATACTCACTGTTAAACCCAATTGTTTAAAGGTTGCTATTCATATTTCTGGCCTAGTATCGAAAATCAAATATTTATGTTCGAACTTGGTTTTATTGTTTCCAAAATATTCTCCATAAAGATCAATGTAGTTTTGGATGCGTTTAAACCAATTTTGTAAACACTCCAAAAAAAATGTTTTGAATATAACAAACCCTTCTTCGGGTGGCGAAAATTTTTGACCACATATATTTTTTTATTTTTTTTAAGTGATACTTCTTTAGCCGCGATGGGGAGTAAGCCCGACGATCAAGACTAAATCAATTAACCACTTAAAAATCAACTTTTTTTGGTTTAAAGTTTAATTTCTACCGTGCGTGGTGACCACACACATATTTTTTTTTTTATTTCGGGGAGTAAAAAATTCATTGGGTGCAAAATCAGAGCTATACGGCAGATGACTTATCAATTCGATTTTATTGCTGGTCAAAATGGTCTTTGTTTGAGCTGACGTGTTCGACTCTTCTTCGACATTATCCGAATTTCACCGATCACTTGTCACAAAGAAATGGTTGTGTATCATTCAGAATTGGCCGCTCTACGTTTCTTTCACTCCACTGTCGCCACAATGCTGAGGAAACCGGCAACCATTTGCTTCAATGAGCTTTTTCCGCAAACAATTTTTGTTGGATTAAGTTCTTTTTGGAAGACCCATTTCCATCGCTATTTCGTTTTGGGTTCATATGCATAAATCCATGATTTGTCATCTGTATAGATCTTATAGACAGCCAGATCTTAGATGCACCTTGATCTTATTTTTTTAACATTTTCTTGCACCAATCGACACGAGCCTTTCTTTATCGTTTGTCAGATTATTTGGGATCCAACGTGAACAAACTTTTTTTACGGCCAAATGATCATGTAATATCTTATTGATGCTTGCATACTAATATCTCACAGTATGTCACATGAGGATCTGGCTTTATCAGTTCACACACAACATCGATGTCCCAGAACCTACAACGCACAGTGCGCTTTATTCGATTTTAGGATGACAAACGTAATTTTTTTTTTTTTATTTCAATACTGAGAGGTTGCTACTTTGGAGAGGGCCAAGTTTAATTAATCTGCTGATACCTTCTTTGATAGACTCTGACTCTAACAAACACTAACATCAGTATTTACTCATTTACTCATCAGTATTTAAAAAAACTCATGTATTTAAGTTTCTTTAAAGTGCAAAAAGTTTTATCAAATTCGTACAAAAAATCATGGCTTAGCTCTTAACCCTTTCATCCCCAAGGTTGCCTGTGGGCAACTTCTGGCTTTATGGCTCTGTTTCTAGCTAAGAACCTCCCGAATTAAAACGATAAATTTTTAATAATATATTGAAATGTGGTGAATAAGAGGAAAAAATTAAAAATACGAAAATGAATTTTTATAACATGATTTTCAAAGTTATTCTGAGAGAATTCATGTGCACGATCACGCGATTTCAAAAAAGAGCAAATTAAAAAAAATTATACTTTTAAATATTTCCGAAAATTTTCTAAACCTAATGGTTATTAAATGTAAAAGTACGAATGTTAGAGATCTTATATACATTTTTAGTTAAAAAAAATATGTGATCTTTAGAGCACTAGAATTTTTTCAAAATTTTGTTAAATATTTGTAAATATTTTTGTAGCATCTATTAAGAAAGCAATACGGCTTTTAAACTTCGTTCTCAGCTAATTTAGTATAAAAACTGATCCTCAACGAAGTTTGGAATGTGTGATACAGCCAGGGCTAATTTGGGGCTGAAAGGGTAACATATTAAGTCAAAATAATTAAAGTCTAGATATAATAAGGAGATCACATAAAAAAATGGAGCATTTTAAGTCATAAAAATAATAAATTATTATTTGATCTTTCCTACTTTAAATCATTGTAATGGCTAACGTCATTATCATATTTGTCATTATTATAAATCATTGTAATTTTAAAATTTTTTCATTATATTAACTTTATTCGCTTTAAAGATTGATAAAAAGACAAACATGGCATTGACATTGAATTCTGGCTGAGTTCGCTAAGGAGAAAAGCAACACTATAAAAAACAACGAAAAAACTAAAGACTGATTGAGTTAAAAACATACTGAATGAGCATAAAATTACAATATTCTCTTATAAAAAAGACATGCTACACAAGCAAAAAAAAATTATATTAAAGAAGTTGTATAACAAAGTGCTGATATACGATCTTTTGAGTCAATGCTAAGCGACGCAGTTCAAGTTGAAATCATTTAAATCCTCACCTTGAATTTCCAAACCTCAATTTATACATGAACGAGTAGCATTTTATTTTAGTTTTGTTGTAAGCTCTATGTTGAAAAAAAACAAGCAACACAAAAAAAAAAAACACATGACAAAAACTTCTGTAGTTATTTTGAGAGGTAAGTGTAGGCTTTGGGTTTTTTTAGTATCGTGCGCTATGTTGAGCTTTATGTTCAACTTTAAGCTGTTGAACTTTAATTCAAATCTTTAATTTTTTTTGTCATAATGTTTAATTAGATTAACTGCCCAAAAGCTTGAAGCTTGTGTCTGATTAAGTGGTTTCAATTTAAAACTTATCATTACCTGAGATAGCACGAAGTTTTTTTATTTTTTAAAGCCATTATATTTATATGCGAGCGTGTTCGATTTAATTTATAGCATTTTGGGCTGTACAGATGTCCCTCAAATTGAAGCTTTCGTGCAAAAAAAAAAAAATAATAATATTTTACATTCTTGCACTTGCGACATATAAGTGACGAATAAATTTGTTTCATTGCCTATGTTACGGTTAAGACTGGGTCAATGCTTTTGAATACGTTGTTTTGTAAACTTCTCAACAACCTTCTCGGGTAGCATTATTTTAAATAATCGTTATTATTCTTGTTTTCTTGAAACAAAGATATTCGGCAAAAAAATAATGGAAGTAATTCGAGTGAAAAAGTAGCCGGAGAAGATGCAGTCAAACAGACGTTCAATGAACTGCTTAAAAATGCATTTGACTCAGAGTTGAAGTTATAATAGTAGTTGTTGTTGTTGTTGTTGTTGATGTTCTTGTTGTTTTGGTTGTTGTTTTTATATTTGTGCTAAGTGCCATTCGACCGTGCCTTTGAGCTAATTTAATAAAAATATTTCTTAAAATAAGTTTTTCTCTCCGGTTCGTGTCTTAAGTCTTTTGTTTTGCTTTAACTTTAAGCAAGAGCTCGTGTGACATTTTCATTGAAGTTACTAATAATCAATATTTTTCAATTCAATGTAGCTGATCTAATCACTAGCAAATGAAAAAACGGGAACTAATAAACAACTTACAATGGACAATCTTATCGATAATCGGAAAACTAAATTAATCTGAAAAGTTGTTGATCCCAAGCAGATTACAATATATTTAAAACAAAAAAAAAAGTCCTTAAGCGGCATGTATTAGCATATTAAGTGGGCACATGTGTGTATGTAATTACACTGTGCGACACCCAGTGGCAGATTAAGGCATCCCGCCGCCCTAGGCACGACGTTGACGCCGCTTCTTAGATTTAATTTTTTTCTTACAATAGAACAAAATTATAAAAATTTTATTTTCAATTTTTAACTTACAATTACAAAATGATTTGTACAAAGCAAAAAATATTGAGTTCAATATTTGTTTGTAACAAATGGTTTCTTCTTGCTTTTGCTTTTTCGAAATCATTTATAACGTCCTCATAACTTAGTTCTTGTGCTAAATCTGCTTCAGTTCATAATAAGGTCAGTGCTATTAATCGCTACTCATTCATAGTTCCCCGTAAATGAAAATTAGCGTTCTCCTGAACATTTTGTAGCAGGAATACTCAAATAAATCCTCAATAATATTTCTACATTTCGATATATGTATATCGCAAAGATCACGAAAATACAAAATATTATTTATCTCTCCTGCAGAACTTATACTTTGTTCCTCTAATTGCAATAATATTAGACGAAAACTTTTTAAATTAACGAATTCCTTACGGAGTGTGTCTTCGAAATCATTCGGATACTTAGATAATAAATTTGGTGTTTGTTTTTCTAATTCATTAATATCAATTTTGATGGAATTATTAAAATTTCTAAAGTGACTGAACAGTAGATACAGTGAAATCATTCTTTGCTGGTGATTCTCCCTACTCTCATATTAAAGGTACTTGTATAAAAATATTAAAACACCCAAAAAAGTTCACACTATCCATAAAATGAATGAGCTACAGTTATAAACATGTTTTTCTTTGAGTTCATTTGAATTTACTGATTTTCATACTGGCGTTAAAGCTACACGAAAATGACAAAAAAATAAAAAAAAAAGATGTCCATGTAAAATTGGTCCCTGAATCTGATTTCGTACCCAGATTTGACATCAAATAACGTTTGGGGTCACCTGGAGCAAATAAATGCGAATATCATTGATTTTTTTTCCTACACATGGAGCACAAAATATTGATCCAGCTCTTGGGTGAATTTCTCCATTTTCTAGAGTGCGTTTAACCCTTTCGACCCCAAATTTTTTCCTGTCGTTCAAGAAATTATTTTGGTATTTGAATCATGATTTATTCAAGGAGTGTTTGCGCAAAATTGTATGCCTTCACGCTACCTCCGTTTGGGCCGTAGAGAGAGTTCCTTGTAAGCAACCTTGGGCCATAGTGGCATAAGTAAATTCAAAGATAGAATTTTTTATATGAAGAATTTGTATTTTTAATAGATTTTATTACTAAGTACTGCTATGTTTAGAATGACAAAAACAATTTTTGTGGTGAAGAGGTAGAAGTGGTTCAGACCAGGGTAGAAGTGGTCTGTAACAGGTGAATTTGCAATGTTAGCTAGAATTTAATCAATGTTTTTCGTTATACTTAAGCAAATTAGAATGCTTTCTGTAAACAAGTCGAGCATTTGTAACTGATGTACTTCGACATCAGTAAAAAAACTCGAATATACCACTTATATTTCCTCTCCAGTACATTATACTTCATTATTGTTTTTCTGATGACGATATAAATTTGTTTGATCCTTTCTATCAATTACATCAGTATAGAAGAAGTCGGTAAAATATTCTATAGGAAACTTCTTTTCCAAACACTTTTTGAAATTTCAAATGGTTGACATCTCCATCTTAGAACCTTTGCGTCAATTTTTTTTCGATATTACTGGCAATTTCACTTCTTCAGTCATTTGTTCAGCTACTTCTCCAACAAAATATTCCAAGAGTCCAACTTCAATGTTCTCTCCCTTTTCTACAACATTGTTCCAATTTTCAGAAGTTCGATAGCTTTCTCGCGATAAAGTACTATCTCTGATTTACGAGCTAAGAATGACACCCAGAAGTTTTAAGAGGCCAACGGTTCAGATTTTGCTTCAGTGTTTAAAAAGGAAGAATAGGCCGGAACACATAAGAAATATGCATACATCCATGCTTATGAAGCATGGTTTTTGAAACACATAGCAAGCATTAAAACAAATGTTGTCTGGAAAAATTGGTTTGTTTGTTATTGGTTTGGTTTGTTGTTTATCTGTCAATGCCTTGATGCTTGATAAAAGTTGAAAGTTTACCAACTTCAATGCGCGCTGCATGAGCGTCACCCCATAAGCTTCCTTGTTTTCAACTTAAACGTCAGATGCTTTAATGCGTGCATGCCTTCTATGTGTTCCGGCCTAATGGGTAGTAAAACTCATTTAAATGAGCTCAGCTAAAAATCCTAGGCAGGAATTTTAATATTTTAAAGTCTACAATCTACGTACAGAATCTACAATACCTTCTAAATTAGTCAACATAGTCGAAACATCTTCTTCATCGTCTTCACTTTCCTCATCTTCAGTTGATCCCAATCGAACTCCTACATTTTTTTAATCTCTTCATTATACAAACTTCTCACATGCGGCGTCATAACCAAAACAAAATATTTTATATCCACTATACACTGAACCAAATATTGTTCTTAAAATCAAAGAATCTCGTTCATAAAGCGAAATTCATTGATTTTTAAGAACTATTCATTGCCCCAATGAACGAATTCTTTGGCTCAATGAATCGTTGTTCTTAATTTTAAGGAACAGTTCATTGTTCGTGTTCATTAAAATTTTGTTCCAGTTCTTGTGTTGTAATATCCAAAAAACCATTAGAGAATTTTTTCTCAATAAGAAACTGATTTTGTAAAATATATCTTGATATTGTTTTAAAATTTCTAAGGACAGACTTACTTATTGTAACAGTTGTATGTGTCATTAATTAATCATTTTTCTTCATAACATATCAAAGAAATAACGTAAGAACAAAGATTCATTGAATCAAGGAACTCGTACTTTGGACCAATTTTAATGTATAATACATTGGGACAAAGAACTTTTTCTTTGTTATTAAGTACGTTTTTGGTTCTGTGTAGCCCAATGTTGCCCACAGGCAACTTGTGAGTTTCATAAAATCATTACTTTATATATGAAGCGCACAACTCAAACTTTCCAATTAATATTATGTTTTTTTTTCCAATTAATATTATGTGATGTATGTAGAATACAGGATTTATGTTACAAATCAATTTTATTTAATTATTATCGAAAACTGTGTATTTATTTCTGATAATTCCAGTTGACAATATAATATAATTCCATAAGTATGGATCCTTGCTAAATTTATAATAACTTTCGGTGCCAATTGATGAATTGCTTATATTGTATTAACAAAAAGGCTGACAGTTTGGTTTTTGCTTTCAAATGTTGAACTAGAATAAGTTTCTTGCTGAGTAGACCGCCCAAGTTCCTATCAAATATTTTAATTATTGTTATTTTACTTTGACCTTGGGATCATATCTAACAATTAATATAAATAAAGAATCAAACCTCTTGCTATTACGATTGCATAAAATTATTTACGGTTTTTTTAAAAAATATTGAAACATTATTTTAAACACTTGATTTTTTTGCATCCTTTAATAATAACACTGCGTTACAAAAATTAGCGTTTGTTCTATCCTATGAACCAAATGTACATTTTTGGAAAGGGGATGAAAAATAAAAATACGCGTGTATAG
Organism: Pherbina coryleti; assembly: GCA_943735915.1. Lineage (NCBI taxonomy): Eukaryota > Metazoa > Arthropoda > Insecta > Diptera > Sciomyzidae > Pherbina > Pherbina coryleti. The sequence goes on from OX030949.1 coordinate 93,346,273, forward strand.
CCGTTTTTTATGTACACGTCAGATTTTTTTTTATGTTTAAGTTCTGAGGTGCCACACTGTGGGATGGCTCCACACATATGTTGGAAAAAAATAGAGGAGCTGTTGGAATTTGATGTTCCAAAATTTGGTATTAATTTTTTTTTTTACCGGTTTCGGTTGGATAAAATTGAGTGATTTCGCTAATACCTAAATACTTTATATGTTTAATACCTAAATGTTCGAAAACGCAAAACGCGACTAATTTATCAGTGCTTTATACGTTTTCTATATTTTAAAATTATCGTCCGGAATTATCGGAATTCGTACCAACACCCAGTGAACTTTGGACACCAGTGCCGCATTAGGTAACGCAAGCCGATTTCAACGACCTTGAACGAGACGGCAATTTGTCGAGGAGAATAGCGGAACTTTTTGCATCGCGATTTAAGCAGTGGAATATAGTGGCAGCTGATTTTAAAATAACGGCCGCTCGTGATCGTGATAACACCATTTCATTTGACAAATTTTTTAAGTTGCACGAAGATCGGGAAAAAACTTGGCTTATTGTTATGACGTTGATGCGATGTTCTCAAAAATCGGTTGCCCTCATATTTCAGAAGTGTGGCGACTTATCGATGCATCAGTCAATAGCCTTAAGCCTTGGCCTTGCATCAGTCAATGGCCATATCGGTAACATCCATCCATCCGTTCCGACCGCATGTGCCACAAACCTCAAATAAACATACGATGGCATGAAACTAATATTAGAACTGATACAGTACCAAGAGCACAATTGGAAAATATGATTTCGACATATGACGAAATGGGCGTTTTCATGTTGCTAAAGATCCACTTCTTTCACAATCATCTAGATTTTTTTCCTGAAGATTTAGTAGCTCATAGCGATGAACATGGCGAAAGGTTCCATCAGGACATTGCTACTATCGAAAAGCACTTTAGACGCCAAGACATTACGCACATGCTTGGCGAATACTGCTGGTCTATTTGTCGCGATACTAAGGCAAATGCATACAAACGCCAAAATAAAAGGCCCAAGTTTATTTAAAATAATTCATTTTTTCAAACTTTTCGCTTTTTTCCACATGATTGAATTCATAAATTCAATAAATACTCATATTGTAAATTTTTACTGTTGTGAAAAAAATTAATGAAAAAATAAAACTCGCACCCGGTACAAAAAAAAATGAATTTCTGATATCATTGCACAAAGTATTTAGGTATTAACATAATTACTCAAAACAAATCGGTTCTTTAACAAATCGAAACCGGTACAAAAAACCGATACCACTTTTGGAACTAGCGTACCATTATATTTTCAGAAATGAAGTTTCATCAAATTCCAACAGCTGTGTTTTTTCCAACAAATGTATGGAGCCATCCCACTGTGTGGCACCTCAGAACTTAAACATAAAAAAAAAAAATTCTGACGTGTACATGAAAAACGGCAATACACGTGTATTTTTATTTTTCATCATCTTTCCGAAAATGTACATTTGGTTCATAGGAAAGAATGTGTGTAACGCAGTGTAATTCAGACTATAAAAAAATTGAAATGCCAGTAGGCCTAGGCCCAAATCCAATACTGGCGACACCAAAAAATAACTGAAAAAACTCCAATAGTTTCTGATAGCCATTGGTCTATAGAACATATCTTCCAAGGGATTTTTTTCGGTAAGCTTAAATAACAGATTTTAACAAGGTTACATTTTATACTATGGGATCGTAGTTAATTTCCTTTAACTCCAAAACTTAGTCAAATTTTGATTTAAGACCTTCAGTAAAATTCTTGGAAATTTAATGTTCTTTAAAATTGGGAAACATTATTTCCCCCTAACACAGGGGGCGTCAAAAAAACCTCTTCAATCAAAAAAAGTGTTATATCTCGGAAACTCTGGACGATATCACTTTCATTACTTCTACAAACAAAATTTCCAATATAATATCTATAACTTCGCTCGACTTCATAACACAAAAAACCGGCCCTTCTATAAAAACTCGCCATTGAAAGCTTCCTCCAAAAGTAACACCTCTCCCAATACCAGCAGTAAATAAAATGTGATCTTGAAAAAAATCGATTATTTGAGCTAACCCAGAAAAATTCCTTGGACCACATGTTCTATAGATCAATGGCTATGAGAAACCACTGGAATTTTTGCAGTTATTTTAAATGAGCCTTAAATTGTCGCACAGTGTTATTATTATAATTTTTTCTTTTTCATATTTTATCATCATTTGAATTTAGTTCATTACCAATTACTAAATAACAACTATAATTAGTTTATTACATAAAATAAAACGTTCAATATCTTTTCTTGTATTATTTTTATCTTGAATAGATTTTAAGTTCACAGCTATATTTATTGCTTTTCAACAATATGCAAATCTCTTTACTCAGTAATTTTTTTAATTTGATGCTTAACGTTGACAAGCTTCTATTTAATTACCATAGCAGTAAAGTCGGTGTAAATAGCTAGTTGTTTTAATTGAAATACGTTGCCATAGTAAGGCAAATATTGTTACATTTATTTATATCACCTACAACAGTAACAGAAAATGAGCAAGGAGCATTTGAGACATTATCTTATAGAAAAATATAATATCAGCACCTATTATTAGCAAGTGTTGTGGCTTATTAATTCATTTAATTCTGTGCAATAATAAAAATTCACTTTATACTCAAATGACGGCAATGTAGTTGAGAAGGTTTTTTTTTTAATCGAATAACAAATCAGTAAAAATTCACCTTAACCCTTATATTTGTATCGCTTTCAATATATTTTGATGTTTATTACAGGTCTAGCCAGACCTATTTCAAGATTTTCCACCAAAAACCATCATGTTAGGTATTTGACGTCCCAAAAATGCTGCTATGCCAGATCAAGGGCCAAAATGTCGTATAACGTTTTCATTTTGCATTCACATCTCTTCATGTTGCCGAACAAGTTGATCTACCGGCGCATTTAAAAAAGTCGACGGCTGTCCGTTCTAGTTTAACCTCTCATTTCCTGATGTAACACATACAGTGACTGAAAAATGTTTAGAACAAAGCATTTTCTAAAAAACAAGTGCAAATTTTTACAGAATTCTGTAGTCAAAAAAATTTAGAAACATAAACGTAGTGCTGCTGAAAATAGAAGTTGTTGATGGGTATACCCAGCTAGCACAAAAGAGTTATAAGAAGGTCGTAAATGAGTCGAAAAGCAGTCGCAAATGTAGATATATAGCGCAACTGTAGCTCCGTTGGGACTTAAACAGCGTAAAAAAAATTTTTACGTATATTTTGTAACAACTTTGGTCGAAACAAAATTAAAACTGTAGTGTAACTGATTTGGAACAAACTGGATGATTTGTTGCAAATCGTTTAATCGGAACTTTAATATAACCCACTTATGACAAAATTTGTTTAAAAGAACTGGATTACAACCGATAATAACATATTTTTGTTACAAATCACAATATGTGCTAGCTGGATACCCATATATTAACACTTTGCAGCAAATTTTCCTTCAAAATGTCCAAGTAAAGCTTTTTGTCCATTATCCCATCAATAAACTGAAGTTTTCCTACACCAGCAGCTGAAACACATCCCCACAACATCACACTGTCACCACCATGTTTCACTGTTCCTTGAATATTTGTTCAATTGAACTCAGTGTTTGGCTTTCTCCACACCATAAGCCGTCCGACCCAAAAATGTTGTATTTTGATTCATCGCTGAATACCACGGCTCTCCAAAACTAATCCGGCTAATGAATATGCTTTCTGGCAAACTCTAAACGTTTATCCGCATTTCACTTGCATATCAACGGCTTTTTACGAGCAACTCTACCATTTGTGTTTGTGTTTCTTACTGTTTGGGCATTTACGGAGACATCATAAAACTTTTTTGCATGACGTTAAAGATCTTGTCCGACCAGAACGCTGATTTGGTTGCAACGATCCCGTGAACGCATATTTATTTATTATTTTGTTAACACTGGAATAGCTTCCGCCTATTATTTTTCCAATTTCGCGCACAGTTTTATTTTCTAAATTGAGCTTTAAAACTATTTTACGAGCTTCCAGCGAGTCGCCACTCGTCTTTGTGAAGGAGGTTGTTTTGACCAATTGGTACCATCTTATGTATGATAAATATCATATGAAGATTGTGGAAGTTCTTCTTGTTCTTCAGAATTATCACTTTCGCCTTCACCATCACTACAAAGTTCAACCTCAACATCTTTCTCAATATCCGAAGCATTTTCTTTGATACTATTCATCTACTTGCTCAGATGTCATACTATTTGGTTTTTTACATTCGACTTGAAATTCTCAGAATAGAAATCGTAGCCAACTATAATCTTGAAAATTTAATTCAATTTCATTAGAGTTGCTTGGCTGCCTGTATGGGTCTACCCAGACCTATGATATGAACGAATAAGTGTAAATAGTAAAATTGAAACAACTCAAAAATCAAAAAATAAAGTGAAGAATTTTGCTTTCAAATACCTTAAGAATTAACCACTCCAGGCTAGAATAAATCATCAATTCCATATCTCAAATTGTTCATAGAAAGAAATGGATTAAAACTAGACAGCAGGTCTGACCAGACCTAATTCCGAACATAAGTGTTAAGAAAATATTAAAACCAGCTTCCTTTTCTGTCTTGCTGCATATATTTTTAATTTAATTATATGTTTCGTGGAACAAATTGGTTTTATTGGTAGGTCAAACTAGCAATCAGCTTAGGTTGAAATTAGTTTTTCATCAACTCAGATAAGTATTAATATTATTATGACTAGTTTTGGTTTTTATTTTCTGTGATAATTAACATAATTGGTATTATTACGAGTATTTTCTACTTTTTAATAGTTTGTTACAAGTTAAAACTAAATTTATCTTATTTTTATTACGAGAATCATAATTTTTTTATAATTATTATTATTATTTACAGGATTATCTGAGAGCCCAGCCAAAAACATCAAACGCAAGAGGCAGTATGAGGTTAAGTACAAGGTACAGATCTATGAAAGTCAGCTATTACACGAAGAGAAATATTTAAAAAAATTTTTTGCTGGATTTAACAAAAAAAAAAAAAAAATTAAGTCTCATTTGTTAAAATCAAGCACTAAAAACTAAAATTAAGAAACAAATTTTTAATGCGCATTTATTTATAAAATTGAGTAAAATAATGATTGATTAAAACAAGAATAAAAAACTTGATTCTAGAACCCTTTGACAAACGCTCCTGAATTGCTGGGAAATTCGTGAATCCGACACCGGATTCGTGTTTAGCGGCTCCAAATTACTGAATAAAAGTATCGCGAAAAACAATTTTTTTTAACATGCAAAGGTGTGAAAAAATCATGAGACCTATAGTCCCAATGGTCGTCAACGGTAAAAATGTATGCTACTATTTTCTCTCGTTGACAGTACGAGAACGAAAAATTTATGGTCGAATTTAAATTTACTTCATGAGAACTCGTTATTTTTAATCTATAACACATAAAAGTTAAAAAAAAAACTCATTTCAATGATGGTACTTTGACCTCTATAGGACTATTGGCTAAGGAGATATTTCCAAAATAGTTTAAAATTTCACAAAAAACATCACAAAAAATCTAATATCTGACCTTCTTTATTCGCTAGTGCGTAATATTTGGCATCCAATGATAGGTTAAAAAAATAACCTTTTCAATGGTGGTACAATGACCTCTTTACGACCATTGGTTCAAGATATTCACAAAATAGGTTAAATTTTCCAAAAATCCGGTCTTTCATTCGATGCCGAACATTACTTCGTAACAAAAAAAAAGAGGTCCAAATATAAGATATTTTGGGATATTTTAACGAAATTTTGACCTATTTTGGAAAATGCACAAAAATCGGTAGTTGTATAGAGGTCTAAGTACCATCATTGGAAAAAAAATTAAACTGATTTTTAATTGGTCGTTATGTTATTTCAGTCTCACTACGAACACGATCGCAAAACAAAGACCAAATTGTACTTGCGTTTTTTCCGAGATCGCTTTGATTTGAATGTGTATAATGCGTACATTGGTTACAACAAAATCTCTGTGTCGACTACTGTTTCATTTTCTATATCTGCATTGGAAGTCCGCGCTTAACCCATTAAGTACGGGAAGAGCACAATTTTAATATGATGTTTGAGACTTATTTTCTGCTATCAAAAATTGGAATAAAAAATTCCAAACATACCTATTCTACTATTTTTGGGGTCGCTCTTTCGATTGGTGCAGTCGGATTTGCATAATAATGACTTTTGGAACCAATATGGCGCATTTTAATTAAAAAATTAACGAAATTTTTTGCGTTTTTCTTTTTTGTGAATCTTTTTCGCATAAATAAAGTTACTGAATCGGTGCCAAACTAAAACCAAAAGTGCACAAAATATCTAAAGTATAACTATGAATATTTTTTTTTGTTTGAATCAACCTAACCTCTTCAATATATCAATACGTAAAAAATTAACGTTATTTGGTAAATTATGAGTATAATTAATAAAATTTACATCTCTATTAATATAATTGTCCCAAAAATATATAAAGAAGGGGTTTTTGAGATCGCTGATCACGAATTTGAGGTAAGGTTTTCAAAATTTAAGATGGCGGATTCAATATGGATTTAAGATATGGATTCAACCAAATTTCATAAAATCTTCAAAATTACAAGAAAATGTGTATAAGGCGGTTTTTGAGGCCGTTGATCACGAATTCGAAGTTAGATTTTCAAAATTCAAGATGGTCGATCTGTAGCCGATTAAATTTCATGAAATGACTGAAACTAATGTGATAATGTTTATTATACGGGGTGTTTACGATGTTTGATTGTTTCCGTCCGTTAGTCGTTGTATAAATGTTTCCCAACTCAAACCAGGTATTTTTTATTTTTTTTATTTAATTTTTTTTAATGTTTTTATTTTATTTTGTTTTTTTATTTATTTTTTATTTGTTTTTTTTAAATTTTTTTTTTTTTTTATTTATTTTTCCTTAGGATTTCGGATTTTTTAAGTATCTAAAATTACGAATATTTCAATATAAAATATTAGACTTAATTTACAAATGCTAGATAACTTCGTTTGAATTATAAAAATATAAAGGTTTTACAAGGTTCCAGTTAGGAAGCGTTTATAAAACGGCTAACGGACGGAAAGAACCAATTTTTTAACGTAAACACCCCGTATAATAAACATTATCGCATTGGTTTCAGACATTTCATGAAATTTAATCAGCTACAGATCCGCCATCTTAAATTTTGAAAATCTTACCTCAAATTCGTGATCAGCGATCTCAAAAACCCCTTCTTTATATATTTTTGGGACAATTATATTATTAGAGATGTAAATTTTATAAATAATACTCATAATTTACCAAATAACGTTAATTTTTTACGTATTGTTGTATTGAAGAGGTTAGGTTGATTCAAACCAAAAAAAAAATATTCTTAGTTATACTTTAGATATTTTGTGCACTTTTGGTTTTAGTTTGGCACCGATTCAGTAACTTTATTTATGTGAAAAAGATTCACAAAAAAGAAAAACGCAAAAAATTTCGTTATTTTTTTAATTAAAATGCGCCATATTGGTTCCAAAAGTCATTATTTTGCAAATCCGACTGCACCAATCGAAAGAGCGACCCTAAAAATAGTAGAATAGGTATGTTTGGAATTTTTAATTCCAATTTTTAATAGCAGAAAATAAGTCTCAAACATCATATAAAAATTGTGCTCTTCCCGGACTTAATGGGTTAACTGGCTTCTCAAATTATCGATTCGTTCACCAACCACAAGAGACACTTCGCTGTCCAACGGAATTCCCCAAGGGTCTTCCTTGTCAGTCATCCTATTTTTAATATCATACAACAAGTTATGCAACATAAAAAACATAAATATCAATCTCGATAGCTTACTAAGCGACATTCAATCCTGGTGCGAATACTCTGGGGCTCAGTTATCAGTTTCGAAATGTAAACAAATACATATCTGTCGCAAAAGAGCATGCGCTTTCAATGTACAATCAACCAATTTTCAAATTGAATCAGTCTCCCAGTTAAAAATACTTGGCTTAATTTTTAATGGGAAATATAGATGGCTTGATCATATCAAACATCTTCTTCCTTCTCTATCAAATAGACTTAACATAATAAAGTGTCTCTCAAGTATCAAGTTTAATGCAAATACATATTCTATTATATCTGTAGTCAAATCCTTATTAATATCAAAAATTAGTTACGGACTGTTCAAATATATGGATACTCTCCAAAATCTACGCTAAATAAGTTAAAAACCATTCTGAACTCTGCCCTTAGAATTTTTTTTGGAGCTTATCGTACCACACCGATAAAAAACTTATAATTAGAAGCCAACATCCATAGTATTGAAGAACAAAGAGATCTTCTTACCTCAAATCTATTTAAATCCTTCATCCATAGCTTTGATACGCCTTACTCAAAACTCCTCCAAAACTCTCTTAGCAAATCAGTGATAGATAGAACTATCTCACTTTGCAAAGAACTTAACATTCCATACAACCCAATCAAAGCTCCATTCACTAACTTTCCTCCATGGCTTTTAAGCCTTTCCATAGTAAATACATCATTATGTATCTACAATAAATCGACCTCAGCACCTCACATATATCGAGCTAAGTTCCAACACATCAAAGACGGCTTGAGTGACTTCACCTTTTTGTACACTGATGGGTCAAAGCATTCGGACTGTATTAGTTATGCCGTCACAACTGACTCAAAAATCATCCATCTATCACTTCTTCCATCATAAAGCTCTGTTTTTTCTGCTGAAATCATTGCGGTTCTCGAAGCAGCAAAGTTCGCCCAGTCAAGAACCAATAAATTCGTCACACGTAGTGACTCTCTATCTTCTATACAAGCAATTTCAAACATTGACAACAGTCAATACTATCCAACCCTTATACGAAATATTCTTTTAGAAACTCAGCCTAGAATTCTATTAATATGGATTCCCAGTCACGTTAATATAACAGGTAATTAACTTGCCGATAATGCAGCTAAATCTGCAGCCAGAGCTCCAATTACTTCACACATTAAAATAAACCTCACAGACATTAAAAAGCACCTGAAACGTAATTTCTTAATGAAACCATCTCGCCTATGGGCCCTAACATCCTCATGGTACCGACAAATAAATATCAATAAACTGAATATAGAACACTTTCTAAAGCCAAGATGTGACATTGGGTTATCCAGATTCGATATGACAAAATATTTCCGTCTAAGATTAGGCCACACAAGGCTAACACATGGACACATCATCGAAAACACTGCTAACTTATGTGAATTTTGCAACTCCGATGCAGATATGCCTATCGAACATGTTTTAGTTTCTTTCCCTCAATTTGACCAACAACGCGATCAAGTGTTTCATGACTCCAACCCCATTACGACTCTTTCAAACACAACCAAAATAAATATTGAAAATGTAATATTATTTTTAAAAATATGCAGGCTTCTCCACCATATATAACTACATATATCATTGAATCAACTTTTGCTTTTTATCTCTTTTCTTTCCTTTATTTTATGTGCATATAAATTAATATTTTCTTGAAATAAATAAAAAAAAAAAATTATTATAAAAATACCAGCTGAAGACCATTGATGCTATAGCTGTCATCTAAGGTAGTTATTAATTTCTTTTATAAGCAACGATGTAAATAAATAAATAAATAAATATTCTGTCCGATCGTTATCTATGCAAAAGTGAAACGGGATGTAAGGATAATTTTTCTCCTCCAAACAACACAAAGACCATCGAATTTATTTGTGCCTTTTGTAGAAAATCCATTTTGCTTCACCAATGATCGTTATTGCTTCGAAATTTATCATAAAAAAATTAAATTGTATTGATCAAAAATGCAAAAAAAACATGGTTTTTTATTTTAAATAAATCAACTCTTCAACAAAATTAAATATGTCATAGATTTTTACCGTTGACGACCATTGGGAAATAAAGTTTCTGTCAGATTTGGTGATCGCGTGGATAGTCGAAGTGGACTATTCTTTTTTTATTTAAAAGTGGAAGGGTGCCCAAAACTCTTCCAAAAATTTTGTTTCTCTAGTTCCTCCCACCCCAAAATATTGCAGCCGGAAGAAGGAGAGAAAAAGTTAAGATTTTTCGACTTTGTGGTGGTCTGGTAGGCAAAGGGAGGCATCTACCCTTAAAAATTTGGTACTTTCTGAAAGCCACATTCATTCCCTTTTGAATGACAAATTGTAAAAAAAATCGATTTCATAGTTTTTTTTCCATGAAAAATTCGAAAGTGAAGGGTCACCAGAGTCAAAGTGGTCGTCAAAGGGTTAATGATTATTTAAAATATTCTTGAATTAATCAATTGTTTTGCTTGATTTAAGAAAATACAAAACTATTTCAAAATTGCTTGATTCAAGCAATGACTTGTACTTGCATAGTACAAGTATTTCAATCTTAAATCTTTTAAAAATATCGATCAATGATTGATTATTATTTTGATCGAATAAATATTTAATCAATGATTAATTTTTTAATGTTATCGAAAAATAACGATCGATAAATAATTTTTATTCTCCATCGAAGAAATATCGGTCAATGTTTGGTTTTTATATTTAATCGAAAAAATTTCGATCCATTGAAGGTTTTTTTACTGTGAATGAATGTATATCGATCATTGATTGATTCTTGAATCAATTCCAAAAATAAAAAAAAGAAATAGAGCTGTAATCGACTTTTTTTAATAGTAAATTAATGATTTTATTTTGATCGAGAGAATGTTGATCAATGACAGATTTCTATTCTAATCGAATATACATTGATCATTGATTAATTTTCATGTATGATTGATTTTTGTTGATTTTACTTTTTTATCGAAAAAAAGCCAATTAATGATTATTTTGTACTATATCTATATCTATACAATTATATAAAGGGCTTATCCCGTATCTTCGTGAACGCTCAACTAAAGAACTCCTGAACCGATTTTAATAATTATTTTACTTATTCAAAGCGTCATTATTAACTTAAGCTATTGCATAGTTTATTTATTAAAACCTGCCCTGAAAAATGCTAAGCATATGTAAATAAATATAATTCAGTGTCTATGACGTAGTACTCTCGCAAAATACGCGATACTTCGTCTTTATACGAAAACACGAAAGAGTAAATGAGACAAATTCTGTTGCTGTTTTCGACTAAGACTCAGTGCTGCCAAAAAGTAGCAGCGGTGCTGCCATGTGTTATCAAGCAGCTGATAAAAAGCTTTTATTAGCAGTGTTGCTAAGCTCACATTACAAAAGTTGAAGTTTTCATAAAGCACTTATCAAGATGCATTTTTGTGCCTCTTTTTTATGTGTGATGGTACCACGGCCACGACAAAATAATGGTTATGCTAATTTGATGAAAGCAATTAATCCATATTAGCTAACCAGGAATAACAGAATAACTTGTATTGTTTAAAGCTGGAAAATTACGTGCGAAGTTTGTCCAAAATTTCAGGGTACGTTCGGAAAGTTTGCACGAAATTGGCCCATTGTTTCCGGAGATATTGTATTTAAAGATTTCCTTATATCTATATATATATAAAAAAGCCGTGATTTGTGTTTGTAATTCCATAACTCAAGAATAGAGTGTCCGATTTGCTTCAAGTTTTCTTTGTTGTGTTCTTATTGGCCGTACCATGGTTCGTATCTGAACATTTTTACCACACCTCCATTTACCGCCCACAAATTAATTAACATTTTATATTTCAAACGGCTTGGTTCTTATCAGACTAAAATTCAGTACTTTAGTTCATTTGGTCACTGTTGGCAACAGTACTACTAATGGGGGAGAGCTATATAAATATGCTAGGGGTTCCCACTCTCTTATATGTATATGTATATATATGTATATCTATCTATATACTTATCTATCTTGGTTTGTTCGGTTGCTTAAAATTTGAAAACGACTGGGCCAAATTGGATACTTCCTTCTGCGAATATGTGATATCGAATATTTTTGGAATTATAGGTCACACAGCATCGAAATTTGATTTTCAAATTTCTGGGCGTTGGACGAGGGGCTTGGCACTTTTTCAGCAGACCAAATTTAAAGCATAACTCTCGAACTATAAGTCACATATCAATTTAACTCGGTAAAAACGTAATATTTAGTTGTGTGCTTTGACTGGCATAATTGAGTGACCATTTGACAAGTGGGCGTGGCACTGTCGATACAATTCAAATTTAAGTATTGAATAGCTTTGGAAGTAGAAGTCATATAACATTGAAACTTAGAATGGAAAATGTATTTCTACAAGATAACTGGGACGGGCATAGGAAATGGGGTTATGGCTTCGACCACACAAGTCTAATTTTTGATATTGAATATCTTTGGAACTAAACGTCGCATGACAATAAAACTCAGTCTGGAGTTACTAATTGCCAAAGTTTTTCTACTGGAAAACTGGTAAGTGAATTGGAAAAGGGGGTGTGGCCCGATTTTCTATACAGAATAGCTATGGAAGTTAAAATCACAGGACATTGAAACTCATAATGGAATTGCCACCTGGGAGTGATGTTCTGCTACTGGGAAACTGTAACGGGCAGTGGAACATGAGCGTGGTGTCAGACTAAGGAACTAATAAAAGTTTTAAATTCACTTATTATTTCCAATATACCGGGTTGCCGGGTGCAGCAACGCGTGGATTTTTATCGATTTGATCGATTTTATCGATTTGATCGATTTTATCGATTATGATTTATTTTTATATCTCAACAAAACTATATCTCAAAAACATCAATCGATTATTGGTTTCTATTATTTACAAAATAAATGTCGTTCAATGAATGGTTCTTACTTCTGGGTGATAATTTAATCAAGTAATGTTTGGTTGTACTTTTTTTCGAAAAAATATCGATCAATGTTAGGTTTCTATTTTATCTATTATGTATCGATCATTGATTGATTTTTATAACCTATCGAAAAAAATATCGATCGTTGGTCTATTTTTATTTTATAGCGAAAAAAATTTTTATAGATGATTGATTCTTATTTTTAATCAAAAAAAGATCGATATATAAAATTGAAATATTTTTATTTAATGATGCATTTTTATTTTGTTCGAATAAATTTTTATTTTGATCGAATATGTATCGATGACTGATCAATTAGTTTTTAATTGATAATAAATATTTATTTTTGATCTAATACTTTCGATAAATTATGGATTTTTGCTGTTGATCGATGATGGATGCATATATCATTGACTGATTTTTAAATCTGATCGCAATAATTTTGATAAAAAGATAATTGTCATAACATGCTTTATTTACAGTTATAGTCGTTATCAAAAAACGACTGTTGGGTTTTTGGGGTGTTTGGGTTAGTAAGCATTTTCATTTTCTGGAAGATTGTAAATATTTGTCATTTCAGAAGGATCGGACATGGAGCTATATATTGTTTCATACCTGCAAGAATTTTATAGAGATAAATTAATTTACTCACATTGTGCCCTTTGGTACCGTCATATTTAAGTTGTTCAAAACTTGATTGGCTGTTTTCTTCTTGCCAAACGCCTTAAACGCATGTCGTACTGAGACGGCGGCCTGTGTATTTCGTGCCCACTGCTGCGTTCCGCCATCATTATTTGTAGCCATCGCCGGATCGCGTGTTCTGAAAATAATAAAAAATAATATTGTTACTAGTGACAATTCACAGTATGTAGACATCGAAACTGTTTTAAAAATTTTATAAATTTATTATTTTGGTAAGTTTTAAAAATTGCTTTAATTAATATCAAACATGAAATTAACTCAAAGGATTAAAGTTTAAATCACTAGATGTTTATCGCTAAGAAGTAAGTTCGTGTTTTAAGTCTTTTGATATAAGCACAAATTATCTAATTTCTAGTTTGGTTAGAAATTTTTTATAGTGTTGATTTTTTTTAATATTTTTTATAGTTTTTATTGTAAAATTATCAAATAAATTAACTAGAACTTCTCTGGCTTCAGGTTTTTATGGGTAATCAGCAAAAGCTCAAACTAATTATCAGTTGAATAAATGGTGCGTTATTTCCTTCTTTTTTTAATATTATGTTATATTTCAATTCAAAACTTTAGCTTTTTACCACCTTAATTAGTCGCACTTCCTTCATTTACTCAGATTGATTTATTTTTTCACCAAGCTTATTACTCACTTAATTGTTCAAACCCCAATAAATGAAAGGAAATTCTTAATAGTACCACTTTACCAGCAAATTACAGCGAAGTTTGCTTGCAACACTTTGCATGCTCCTCAATAATAAACGATTACCACATGAACGAATGCGTGTGTGTGTGTGTGTGTACACCAAGTGCCGTAAAATTATTTACGTTTACTTTTGTTTTTATTTACACACCATTCATATTTTTAATTTCCCTCCTTCTGCGCACCATCGCTGTTCGTTCGGTCATGATGTCAGTAAATGTGTGAAAAATCTATGTCAGCAGAGCAAAGACAATTCCACGCTTCTGCAGCTTAGATATCATCAGTGCGTCACACTGCTGCATTGGCTATGACCAAACCATAACTGCATGATGTCTATGCAATTGAGTTGAATTGACGAAGCAAAGATATTTTCAATGATTGCCCAATAAATTTTCTTGCAAATGGAAAAAATTGATTTTTTTATGGTTTAGCGGCAACTAGCAATAACTGTGTGTGTGTATGTGGCATCGACAGTGTGGACTTTTGTGTTGTGGGGTGCATCAAAAGTAATTGTTATGTAATTAAAACTGGTATATTTGCTCGGCTTGGGTGGAAGCGCAGCTTAAAATGCCTCGCTGACACACTAACTTAAACGCAGTTTATTGCATTAGCAAAATGCGCTAACTCATTTGCGTCAAGATGAAGTTTGCAACGCTGTGATTTGTGTGTCACTGCAGACTAATACAGCTCTATTTTAACAAAGTCCCAAAAGCCACCTCAGTATCAATTGATACAAAAGTCGCATTTAATGCAAATTTCTATTCCGAGGACTTTCAGAAAGCTCTTTCTGTATCAAAAGTAATCAAAATAGTGACAAGCAGCTAAGCAGGCCACAAGAAAAAAATTCATATAAATCTATATTAATAAAAGTCGTTTTCTGTTTGTTTGACCCGAATACAAATCTTAACGGCTGGACGGATTCAACTCAAATTGAATCCTAACTTAGGTTTTGGCATATTTTTGACCACGCCTCTTCAACCCCTTTACAAAATTTCATTTTTGCCTACCTTTAACATGACATTGCATAGCAAGAGTGGTCTCAGTTATACAAAAAAATATATTAACTGTTTTTGTCATCAAAAAGGAAGACCTACTCCCAGTGATATTTTAAGGAAATTTATTTTTTCAATAGTTTTTTTTTTTTCTTTTTATAGAATAGTGAAGTTTCAAGAATAATTATGTAAAAAAATTATACCCATATATCACTTTCCGATCAAAAGTTATCGCTATACATATATTTTCTTGGCCCCTCGGTATCTCTTTATTTTCAACCAATAGAAAAAACAAGAACTCTGAATATGAGCTTTAAAGTAATTTAATAATCAATTTAAATTTAAAAATATTAAAATATACATTTTTGCACCCGATTGTATATTAGCTATAATATATAAAAAACAAAAACATTCTTATCAAAGTGGAGGAGGAATATTTGCTCATGTACGCTGCAGAACTAACAAAAAAAAGGGGAACGTCTTGAGAGGAGACGACTACTAAGGCACTGAAAGCATTTTTGTTAATTCATTTCGACTGCCGATGTCAGTGCATTCAAATTTAATTGGGGAACTCCAACCACACGGTGTGCCAAAGGTCGCCCATACCATTTGCCTCAAAATTCATGACAACTCTTTATTTTTATGCTCATGGTTCTTATCAAAAATGTGTCGGGAATAATTTTGGCTCTATGAGCCAAAAGTCTATGAGCCAATCATCGATATCGCGGTCAATTAAGCATATCTCGCAGCTCATCGTTACACAAAAATGTACCGAAATTTATTTTCCAATGACAATTGAGGAGCAAGTTTACTAGGCGGTGATATAGTTTGTGACGGTTAAAACGTTTTGCTTGTGACGGTTCAACCTAAATACCGAATAAATAAAAACCGAATCAAAATTACCGATTGGGTGAAGCGTTTCACCTGTGATATTTTGACAGTGCGCTAACATATAACCAAGTGTCATACCGTTACGTATTGCTTTCATTGCCGCACAGTTTTTCATGACACAGCGAAGCGTTCAAACGTACATTGTGTTGCTCTTCCAAAACAGTGGTAAAGATTTTTTCCCAAAAGTTTTTTGATCGAGTGAATTTATCGTGTTTTATGCCAACTACTTAACACAAATTCAAGGTAAATATATCAGTCATGTTGGTTATTGTTCTTAAAAAAAATGAAGTCTTTGCGAAATATATATCGAAATATCTATTGTGTGATGCCAGCCGTGTTTTCAAAATGAAACGTTTCAATCCACAAACTCCATTTTAATGCGTTTTAAATGGTTTTTTGGCATTTTTCAATGTGATTTTTGGCAACAAATGTGACTGGCCATATCACTTGAAATGCGTCGACATGGGCAACCATGGCTACTACAACTGTCGAAACTGTGACTCTGACCTCGATATTAGCGATGAAAATAAAATTATGATCGATGACTTTTATTCAGTATTTTAGTTTTTCGCTGACTTGGGAGCTTGCCTGAGGTCATTAAACCGATTTTTGTTGTTGTTTATGCATGAAAACGGAAAATTTTTTTAGTGAAACGCTTCACCTCACCATTTTTCAAAAATCGAGAAACGAACATATCTTGCCTAAATCGAAAATGTTCAAATCCGATCGCATGGAAATGAAGAAAAATGTTCATTATTGCGATTTAAGCTTAAAACCATTAAAAAATTATAATTTTTGGGGGTGCTGTGAGCCTCCAAAATAAAACGAAACACTTCACCCCACCAATTGATTGTGACGATTATGTCAGAATAGAGATGGTAATCAGCTCAGTGAGCTTTAAAGTGGAAGTGGTGAACGTGGAACTTTTAGTGTGGTGAGTTGGGTTGTGTGATAAATTACGAAGCATAATTGAAATGAGAAATTAATTAAGTGAAGAAATTAGAGGTGTAGAACTTTAAAATGACGTAAAATACTGAGATTATATGATTTAAAAAAAGTTAGCTTTATTACAGCTTTATTACAAAGATAATTTTAATTTTTTCTACCAATTTTTTATCATTTTTCAAGCATTTGGAGACGGATCTTGACAACAGTTCGCACAATGTTGTATTCCAAAATTTCCATAATTGCTGGTTTATTTTTATATAACCAATGACTTCACATAACCTCAGAGAAAATAATACAAAAGCATTAAATCGCACCAGCATTAATGGCCAATTGACTGGCCCATTTCGAGAAATAACGAGTACTTTAAATGTTTCCTTCAGTAAGTCCATTGTTTGACGTAACATATCTTCAATAAACATCCTATTCAATTTGGCCACGAAAAAAATCGACAATCATGGCTCTATGGTGCTCGCCGTTGTGCATGGTGCAGCGGCCCATAAAGCACACCAACCAGTGGTTTTAATTTTTTTTTTTCGACAACGATGTCTCGAGAATCTCTTTTGTATTTTTTTCCACTCCAAATGCGGTAAATTTGCTCATTTGGGTATATACCCATTGAGTCCAAAATCAACGTCATCATTGAACAAAATATTGCGATAAAACAATTCATTGGGTTCCAATTCCTGTCCAGTTCCAGTGACTGAAACATTTTAGAATTTCAGTGTGGGAAAGACTACATTTCAAGGACTACAGTCTGTTAAGTAAGAGCTTGTACGGCATTATTCGCAGTCGGTAAATAGTGAAACCCTGAAATTTTGTGAATAAGTAGACATTACCTCTGACCTTGACGGACTAGCAAAAAAGTTAAATTGGTGGTCGAAACTTTGTCAGTTCGAAAAAGTGTTTTAGGCATAATGAGTGCTGCAACGCTTCGAAGCAGTTTTCCTCTGCAACCATCCAAAAGGACCAAAAATGTCCTATGCAGGTGGCAAAGTATTTGAAAAAGTCAAAGACTTGTCTAGAAGTGGTTGCAGTGCTTTACGGAATCGAAAAATATCGATGACCTTCCCGATCGTGAAAGAAGGATAAACAAATTATAGTGAGTTTATTTTCGCGGAATCCTGGCTTAAGTTTGCGTCAAGGGCAAACGAAATTGAGGCAAAAAGGTCTAAATATATCGCACGTAACTATTCGTAACCATTTTCGTGCAAATAATTTGAAATGGCGAAGCACAATGAAGAAACCTGTTGTCCGAAAAACATGTTACTAAAACAATGGCTTGGGCAACAGAAAACTTTTATCGCAATTGGAGTAACGTACTCTTTTCCGACGAATCTTCTGTTTGGGGTTATTCGATCGTACCACGGGCTTGGTCTTCGTCGTCAAGTAATTATGTTCAGCGCACCGTTACACATCCCATTAAAATTCATCTTTGGGGATGCTTCTCAAAAAAGGGTTTCGGCACTTTGCACCTCTTTTCCGAGAACCTTAATGATGCCAGAATGGTCAATATTTAATGGCCGAATGGCCGAAAAAGCCATCGTCACATTAGATTGGCCTGCACAAACGCCTCATGCTAATCCCATCCAATACGTTTGGTGCTACATCAAGCAGAAGCTTCGAAGGAGACCCACTTATACTTTTAAACCCTCTTTCCCAAGAAATTCGACATGTTTGTTTGTTTTTGTTCGATAGGCCAGAAAATTTCACTTTAAGGATTTTTAAAATAAGTCAAATTTTGATATGTATGACTTTGGTATCCGGCAATTTTTTGTACAATATACTCCTGCACTATACTTAAGCTATCTGTCTGAATCTTCTATTTGCTTTGTTAAAATTTGCATTTTTGTACTTTTGGAGATTTTTTTTTTCATGAAAATAGCTAAATCTTTCCTTGAAAGAACGGAACGAAAAAAAAATTTTTCCAAACTTTTTTGCACATAAATCAAAATGAGTTTTATGGAATTGATCAATGCACTTATTGTGAGAAATATATGTCTTCCGATTTTTTTATAAGTTTTTTTTTGTTCTTTTTGTGTTCGATAGGCCACAAAAAGTCACTTTAGGGGTTTCAAAAAAAAAAAAAAAAAAAACAAAAAGTCAAACGAAGATTGATAACAGTCCTATTCGAATTTTGTTTGTTTTTTTTTTTTTTTTTAATTTTATGCACAAAATAGGTCAATACTAGGCTTACAGCATCTTTATATTTTGCAATTATTTTTTTTAAATAGCCAAATTAGAAAAGTGAAAAATCACAACTATGGTAATTTTTGTACAATTTTCATTTTCGATCTATTTGAAGTCAAAACTTAATTCAAGAGCGAGATGCATACCATTTTTTTGCAAACTTAAATTAAAAATAGTTGTTGGGGTTTTTTTGTTAGTTTGTTTACAAATAGTTATTGGACCATTTTTTTTTTTTTTTTTGCTTTTAGAAATCACTTTTTATTTCGCATATAATTCTTTTTCATATCAACCTTTGATATCTAAGAGTCCCACATATATAGTCTACTTTTTGTTCCATACAACTAAGAGCCACCTTAATGTGCACACAAGATATTTTTTTTCAGCGTCAAAATCAGAACTTACGACCATTTAAAAGTTATCAATGGTGTGGTAACCCGTTTTCAGCTCGAAGATAGTTCTGTTTATCTCCCAATTCTATTTATATTTATAAGATAACGGGTTTTTTATTTCGAACAATGTTGGTGGTTAATTTAAAATAATTCTGTATTGCCATTTAAAAATTTGCTGCTATTTTTATCAGTTTCTATGAAAATCATATTTTGGAGTAATATATATTAAATTCGCTGTATGCCGTACAGCTTCTTCAATTTCAATGATTATTTCTTAATACTTATGTTTCCATTAATTTTTACATGCAGCGATTATAAATACATATTTGTTTTTTGTTTCCTCATATGAAGTCAATGTATTGCAAGATATTGTATCTCACTTTATGGCCTCAAACTAGGTCAAGGCTAAAATTCGATACAATGAAAGCTTAAAAATAAATGGCTATCAATGAATGAGCTTTAAAAATAGTATGCATTGATTGTATAGTTTATTTTTTTAAATTATAAAAGAGATGAAGACGAAAAAAGGAAACACACACACACAATCTATGAATGTATACATATAAGCAAAATGTAAAATAAAAAATAAAAAATAAAAAAAAACTAGTTCAAGGTCATTTCAGTCACTTTAACAAACACAAAAGAGCACTGACTCAATATTAAGTGCCTTATAGTGGCTAGCTACTTCTTGGCAAAACCAAAGAAATTAGTCAATAAACTATGCATAAAAATGTTTCATCACAACAACATTAGACGCCTTGTTTTGTGCTTCGATAGTTAATAAAAATTTTAATTTCACTAGTTTTGCTTAATGCCGCATATTTAGCGAATTGTATAGCAAATATTAGCATTTTTACTTTTTAGAGATGTTTTTAGAAATGGCAGCTATTGGGCGTATTTGCCCAGAGTTCATATTGAACTTTGCGAGCGTTTTTGACAGCCACTTACACACAAGCACATGGATACACCTTTAATAACAACACACACACATATAAGAACAGTTAATACAACGTTGACAACAAATTGATAAATGTTGCGATTAGACAATTTTTCAAGTTCGTTGCTTAAGTCTTTTGTTTCTGGCAAATTTTGCAAACAAAACCTATTGGGTGGAAAAAAACAATTTTTTGTCGTCTAAAGAAACAGCAGTAAAGTAAATGTATATATGTAATACCGTATTTGCTTATATTGTAAAAAAATATCTAAAAACAAAATATCTACTTAAGTAAACAAAAATCATCATTAATTTTTTGAAATAGTTAAAAATATTCAAGTTAGCTATTAATCAGTAATCATTTGAGTAATTATTATGCAAATATGTTTAAAAACAGTTTTATTACAAACTTTTAGTCAATAATTATTCAATCTTTCAAACGCAAATGTTTCCCAAATGTAATTTTGACTTATTTGTTAGGCTGCATGTGAAATTTAAAGTACAAAACATATCTTTACCCCAAGCAATAACAGCTAAATTTGAGGTAGTTTGAACTTCACTAAGGTCTTTGCCGTTTATGGCATTTCTACTAGATATTAGATTATTACTAGACATTTGACTTTATGTGTTAGAACTTGTGGCCCCATTATATATGTTGTCTTGTTAAAATTACCTTATTTTATAAATAGCTCATTCTTTTTTATTGCTAGAAATTTCGAATGAACTGTGGGTAAGCTTGCAAATATAAGCTTGGCTTTTGCAATACACTTATACAATTTGCTTGCCGTAATATTATAATAAACGTTTGACATATGCTTCCATCAAGCGTTTGCTATAAGCTGGTAATAAACGTTTGCTGAACGTTTACCTTAAGTTTTCTGCATTCATTTACAATAAGCTAACAGAACAGGGTGCGCAATTGAATACTCATTGAATAACTTTGATATTTATCTGCTGAGTGTCTTAAGTAATCAGCTTTTTGAAACGTCGATTCAGTACAATTTTAACCATGAATCGCTTTACACTGAAATCATCGCTATGCCTCTCGTGATGCTTGAAAAAGTGATGGAAAAAGCAGCAAATAGGAATGTGCTTTGGCCAAATAAATTGTAAAAGATCAAATTAAAAATACCTCATATGCAGAAATGAGATGTTTTTGTTTTTAAGTTATTCAATATTCACATACCGATATAAAATGTTGGTATGTTTATTCTGTATGTTCATTCAAACTAGCCATTTTATTATTCAGTTATTTGTTCCATGGCATCCTTGGCGTAGTTGGTTAAAGTGCGTCGCCTCTATGTCAACGAACCTGGAGACCCGGGTTCGAATACCAGCATCGACAGAAAATTATTTGAATTGAAATAGTTTTTCTGTACGGCCTCTCTGCAGACAATGGCAAACCTTAGAGAATAATCAAAATGCCATGTAAAGCTTCTTGAGAACAAAAACATTCTGTTCAGCGCCGTTCGGAGTTGGCGTTAAACCTGTAGGTCCTTTTTTCTCGGACAATTGTGTACAAACTTAATAACACGCACAACACAATTGATCATAAGAAGCTAGGTCAAAGTCCTTTCAAGGGCTGAAATGGCCAGTTATTTATTTTTTTTTTATTTGTTCCATTGATTTTCTACACTTTCAACATTTTGCAAGTTTATTTTAAAAAAATAGGAAATGCATACGTGTTAAAACCTGTAGTTAGTGCAAAATATTTATTTACTATATTTACTGGTACTCTATTCCATATCCCAACTTACAAAAAAAAAAAAAAAATTGTTTTTTTTAGTCATTTTAGTATTCATATTAAACTTAATTCATTTAATAGTTTTAATATTTTAATATTGCTATTACTTGTGCTTCTGTAGAGCTTGCGACCAAAACTCAACTCGCACACAAAGGCATAGTTGGTATAATACGGGTAACTGCTGTCAGATATTTCAGAAGTTGGATTCTGATGATTTATAGAGGCTTGGTTCAAAGTTTCTAATCAGCTTAGAAAAATTCGCTTATGCCGTGGCTATACTAGGCAAATATGTTTGGCGAGCTTTTATGTTGTTAGTGTTTTACGCATAAAATGAGAAATAAGCTTATCTCTCTTGCTCATTATTTCGCTCTCACGCCAAACATTTTTGTTTGCTGAAACAGCAAACACGCCAAACATTTCAGGAACGTCGAATTTCTGTGGCCGTTTTTTTTTTTGCTTTTTCTTAAAGAGTTTTCTGTCAAGAAATTATTTTTAATGCAACTGAACAGCAAACACAGCATAACCACTAAATATACATTTGAGCCGAATAGAGTAACAACTAAAAAGCTCACCAAACATGTTTGTCTAGCATAACCACGGTATTACAAAAATTATGAAAGCATGGTCTTTTGAAGAGCTTTGGTATAAAAAAAAACAAACAAAATTACCGCCTTTAAGCCTGCTAAAGATTTCCATAAATATTTGGCTGAAGCATTATCAAAGTAACCTTAAATTTTGTTGTATAACAAGAACACAACAGACTTTGTCTTTTAAAGCCTGCAGAA
The DNA here is from genome assembly GCA_943735915.1 of Pherbina coryleti. Lineage (NCBI taxonomy): Eukaryota > Metazoa > Arthropoda > Insecta > Diptera > Sciomyzidae > Pherbina > Pherbina coryleti. The sequence continues at coordinate 93,369,378 of OX030949.1, forward strand.
TTTTGTGAGGTAAAGCCATAACACCACATGGTCCAATAAGTCCCGAGACTAAGTAATAAAAAAACTTTTTGTTGTAAATATTCTTCTGTTTTTATCAACATAGATTCCTTCAAGAGCAAAAAATTCATTCCACCGCTTTTCTAACTTTTCAATACCGGTTTTATAGAACGATTTGTGCTTCGCCTCAAAATACGCTTCAGTTTCAGCCATAACCTCTTTATTGGAGCCAAATCTCTTGCCGGCAAGCATTTTTTGGAAGTCAGCAAAGAGCCAGTGGTCGCTGGGGTCAAATCTGGCGAATACGGTGGATGAGGAAGCAATTCGAAGCCCAATTCGTGGATTTTCGCCATCGTTTTCATTGATTTGTGACACGGTGCATTGTCTTGGTGAAAAAAATTTGTTCTTCTTCAAATGGGGCCGATTTTTTGTGATTTCATCCTTCAAACGTTCCAACAACGCTATATAATAATCGCTGTTGATTGTTTTTCCCTTTTCGAGATAGTCGATAAACAAAATTCCATGCGCATCCCAAAATACAGATGCCATAACATTTCCAGCCGACTGTTGTTGTTTTAGTCGCTTTGGCCTGCTTTCATCGGTTGCTCTCCACTCAACTGATGACCGTTTTGATTCCAGTGTGTAATGGTGGATCCATGTTTCATCCATTGTCACATACCGACGCAAAAATTCATGTGTATTCTTTATAAACAGTGCCAAACAGCTCTCAGAATCATCGACACGTTGTTGTTTTTGGTCCGGTGTGAGAAAACGCGGCACCCTTTTGGAAAGCAGCTTTCTCATCGAAAAATGCTCATGTAATATTGTTCCCATACTGCCTTTCGATATCTTCAGAGCCTCAGCTAGCTGGCTCACCTTCACTTTACGGTCGGCCAATACCATTTTGTGTACTTTTTTTATGTTTTGTGGAACAACTGCCTCATTTGGGCGTCCTGAACGGTCAGCATCATTTGTGTCTGTACGACCAAGTTTAAACTCCGCTTTTGACGGAGCAGAGTCAAATAACACTTTCGAAGCCATTGCTCAGTTTGGACGGTATTTTTTACCATAAAAAACAGTGATAAATCAACACACGGATTTGCTTTGAATCCATTATTTTGAAAATATCAACAGTAGCGTTACTTAAATCACTGCAACTTCTGAACTAAACGTTAGATTGTCATAAAGTTTTTACACATATTGTTTGAAGGTTAGAACTATCGAAATATTATATCGATATTTCTTTAGAAGTGCCACCTAGTAGATAGTCTCGGGACTTATTGGACCATGTGTTAACGCTTAGCCTATTAAATACAGAGTGTTTGGTAGAATTCTTAACGGGTGTGAATAGTCCTATCTGGAATCTGTCATAGGACTCCCAACTGGTGTGCGAGAGGTAGCAGGTTCAAACACTCAAGAATACAATTTTGAGAGATTTTCAATTTATAATGAATGTAATTCATTTCAGGATTACAACTTACAAAAAAGACATAACATGAAAAAAATAGAAAAATTCAGTTTCTTTAGTAATTATTAATTTTATCAAAAGTTCTTAATAATTTCTTTTTAAGCTTCGTTAAGGCTTCTTTAAGTCAATTTGAAACAGTTTTAGGCAAGTTCTCTCGTGTAGCTTAATGCAAGTACAAAGGCTATACAATGCAAACTTGCAACAATGTTATTGTTTCAATTGTAACAAAGTTGCTTTTCGAATAATATAAGTTCAAGAAGCTTATATAACAATAACAAGTTCACCTTATTACTCACCTTATAGAAGGTAAAACGAGTTCATTTAAAAAAAACCGCAGTTTCCGCAGTAAACTAGTATAAAACCAGACGCGATCTTTATAGGAGCTTGTACGCTAGTTGTGATTGGTATTGCATATGTGTGTGTATGTGTGCGTATGAGTGTTTTTGTGTGTGCGTGTGTGTGTTTGTTTTTATAATGGCTTTCATCACTAAAACGCATATAAATATAAAAAAAGCGTGAAATACTAAATTAAGATGTGCTTTAAGTTTCTCGCTTAAGTCTTTTGTTTTCTGATATATATCTTGAGTTTTTGTTTGAGATGCTATGTAAAAGTTTTCGTCAACTATTTCCATTCTTTGTTTGATTTAATCTAAAAGTTGAATTGAAGCTCATCTAATTTAAACGCAAGCCTAATCAATAAAAAAGAGCAGCTTTAATTAATTTTAAAGGTTTTTATAATTTAAAACCTCAAAATAATGGACGCGAATAAAGTATTCTATAGCTCATTATTAAGTGACTGATTTCAAAAACGTTCGATAAATCATTTTTGAATAGTGAGCATTTTTTTTTTCTGTCAACAAAACCTATTCAACTGCATGCTCTGAAAGTTTTTCTCACATAAACTAACTAGTTTAATATCTTTAACTCTTGAGGTGTATTTTGATATTTATGGTTATTTATTTTTTAATTAATTTTATTGCTGAAAAAAACGAAGCTCAGTCATTTTGTCAAGCGTTCAATATAACTTAAGCTTAATATGCAATTATTGCAAGTATCTTTTATATAATATTGTGTCGGCAAACAATGATTTAGTGACTTTTTTAGAGGTGAGTACAGGCTTCTTCAAGTGACATATATTTCAAGTTATTTTTTTTTTTTTTTTTGTTTTTTTTGCATCATCGAGGTGAAAATAACACGAATGAAGCTGACAGGTATTCAAATTGAACAGTATGAATAATGTAGAAAATTATTTGTTTCATTAAATTAAAATCATTATAAATAATTGTCATATTAGCAATCAGGTCTAGGTGAAGGATGTGTTGTATTAGTACTACAACAAATTTATTGAGTATTATTAGTTGCTATAATTTATTCAATATTCTTCTAAATTGCGCATCGCAGTTTAAATAAATTATCTTGTTTATTTTGTACATTAAGTTATTTAAACTTGCTTGCGTGCTTATTCTTTCTCCTTCAAAAATTTGAACAGAAACATTTCATAATTTCCGTGGTTGTCAATATTTAACAGTTATTGAGAGAGGGTAAACAAAACGCGATGCAACGAAATTTTGCATGCTCAATGACAAAGCAAAGTATCCACTTAGACCCATTGCATTACAATGGAGAATGTGTAAAATTTCAAACGAAGCTGTGCAACGTTGTGCAACCACGTGGTTGTTATAGTCGAGGCCAGAGATGAGTCGATATGATGAAAAGTTTTTCTAAGTGCTGACAAAATTAACTTTAAATAGCAAATAAGTGATTTTATTTCTCGAAGCATGTTATTTCGTATGTTACTTATTCATAAGAACATTATTATACATCATATCGTTGCTCGTATGACTAACTGACGTAACTTATATTTCTTGCGAAATTTAGTTAAAGATGCCAATATATTTCTTAAGCCATATTGCATCGTTTCAGAAAGTTTTATTGCTATAAATAACACAGTTAAGCTAAAAAGTGTAAATGGCTTTGAGTCGTATCTAACATATTGCATGTACAAGCACAAAAGCGAAAAGTGAAAAAGTGCTCTCTTAAACAATTAAGAAAATTCAGTTACGTCAGTTAGTCATACGAGCGACGAGTATATCCACAGAAAAAATTTTTTTATGAAAGAAAGAGTTTTTCAATAAGAATATACTTAAATAACTTAATATTTCATTAGTATCTTATAAATGCAGTGCCTGGCAAAAATTAAAAAAAAAACAAAAACTCTCAGAAATTTGTAAAAACCCCGAAAATTTAAGTAAAAAAATCATACCAAACAGCTAAAGCCACAGACATAAAATCAAAATAATATCAATGACTAAGTTTAAAAAGTCTTTTTCTAACAAAGCTGTTTGTACTCTATTTTGATGTCTTCCTTAATTAAATCGCACAAAAAAAAAACTTTGATCACCCTGTACTCTTGTATAAACAGGTTTTTATTCATAAGCGAACTCTGCAGTTAGAAGCTGCAAATTTTCGAGTCATCAGACAAGTTCGTTTCTTAAGTCTTTTGTTATTGAATTCAAGTATTTATTTCATTTGCTACTTTGTTTAAATTTCCAAGCAATAAAAATAATTTCAAAACTACCAATTAAATAAACAAACTGTCGAACTAGCTTTGTGCGATTAAGGGTATGTGTACGTAATGTTTTAAAAAAATTCATGATTTCATGTAAATTTCACTAGTTTTTAAACTCAAAACTATCTTTGTTATAAAAATTAATTTCTGTTCGTTTGCTTGGCCAGTAAATAAATCTGACCCACTGAACGGATTTCATTAAGATCTTTCACATATATTAGAAGTCGTAGCATATTTTGTTTTGGACACACCCTTTCCCGACACTTGAAACTAACAATACTCTGCAGAATATTAAAAAAAATAGTCTTACAATAGATTAAACCTTTATGACACATGCAAATTATAAATTACCTCTGGCTTATGATTAAAAGATCAACAATAATGAATTGAACTAAATTTGTTGAATTTTTTCGAATACCCCGCAATGACCAAATGGTCTATGACCTCTTATACAGGGTTTTCCAATAAGAGGTGTTATTTTGGTATTCAAAGAAAAATGCCATTTTTTGAGATGAATGATCGGAAGTTTATTTTATAATAAAGAGGATGGTATGCCGTTAATAATGAAAACCAACATCAGCCAAATGGCCAGCACGACCAAGCTTACAGGACAATATCCATTCCATGAAATTATCCATAACCTAATCGCAAAGTGGCTGCCCTATGTCCTCGATAGCCTCACGAATTCCATCTTTGAGGTCTTCAATAGATGCTGGGCTGTTAGCGTAGACCTTATCTTTCACGTGGCCCCAAAGGAATAAGGCGCAAGGTGTTAAATCACAAGATCTCGGTGGCCAATTGTGATCACCTCTTCGAGAGATAACACGGTCCGGAAACTTTTCTCGTAAAAGATCAATGGTTTCGTTGCTTGTGTGGCACGTAGCGCCATCTTGTTAAAAGTAAACGTTTTCCAGATCAATACCATCCAACTCCGACCATAAAAAATCATTAATCATCTCTCGATAGCGCAATCCATTCACCGTAACTACTGATCCAAACTCATTTTCGAAAAAGTACGGTCGAATGACCCCGCCGGACCATAAACCGCACCAAACAGTCACACGTTGAGGATGGAGAGGCTTCTCAACAATAACTCTTGGGTTTTCCGAGCCCCAGATGCGACAATTTTGCTTGTTGATGTAGCCACCGAGGTGGAAATGGGCCTCATCAGTCAAGATGATTTTTTTTTTTTTCGATGGAATTCCGGATCATTTTCATGCATTTCAAGGACCCAATCAGCAAAGACACGACGTTGTTGATGATCGGCCGGCTTGAGTTCTTGTGTTAACTGAACTTTATAAGCCTTAAGACCCAAGTCTTTATGAAAAATACGGTGTAATGACGTATGTGGAATGCCCAATTCCAAAGAACGGCGAGGAATGGACAAACCTGGGTTTTCTTCAACACGTTGGGCTACAGCATAAATATTCTCAGTTGCTCTTGAGCGACGTGCACGGGTTTTATTCTTCACATCACTAACTTGTCCCAATAGCTCAAATTTTTTCAACAATTTCTGTATTGCGGTCCGACAGGGTGCTTCACGACGACCAAAAAATAATTTAGTTTTGCGAACTGTGACTTCAGGATTTTCAACATTTTTGTAGTGAATTTTAATAATTTCAATGCGTTGTTGAAGCATGTATCTTCATGTTTGAAGCATGTTCCATTTTTAGTAATGGCGTAGTTTTTACTTGTCAAATGTCAAAGAATAAAAGTTTTAAAAGTGAGCGATTCCCAATAACACCTCTTATTTGAAAACCCTGTACATTGGTCAAGACTTGAATTGAAGTCTGTGATTTTGTAGGCAATTCTCCGTACATCGGAAGCGACGAAAGGGTAAGAGAAAACTTTCGCTGTACTGTCAATTTTTTGGCAATTTTTTTTTATTCCTTTTGTGCTTTTCGCCGTTTTGACAAAGCGCTTCACGTTATTTTTCGTTTGCTTGCGTGCGTTTGGTGTTCTGTAGCTGAAAATTATTAGGCTGCGAACATAGTAGTGCATGTGTATGAGCAAAGCAAACATATTAAAGCAATTAAGAACGCAAGTTATGCATCTCTTTTGCACCAGAATTCAATTCTTGACTAATGTAAAAGGTTCCGTCAAGTCTAAAAGAGAACGTCAACAAGTTGATTTCAAGTCTTGATCAATGTAAAAGGGGTCAAGCTCTCGTCAAGCACAAATGAGAATATCAAAAAAATTGCTTTTACTCTTGACCAATGCAAAAGGGGTCTATGCAATATTGAAAAGGGTCATTAAATATGTATGTATGTTTAAGCTGTCTTGAACAGTTTAATATTCCAAATTTGTGCTGCATTCGGAAACATTTCGCACATGACGTTATATTTTTCCTCGCCACAACCGTCATGGGCTTTCTGCTACTTCAACTTGGCAAATTTTGCGTCGAAACTTGTCCTGGCAACCATATAAAATGCAAAGCTTCGCACCCTTGTTAATTAGAAAATTAGGCACAAATTCCTTTCATCTACACTTGTATCTTAAAAACACTTCAAACTACCCCCGCATAACTAAAATCAATATATCCAACAATGGAACTAATGCATACATCAATTATTTAACGTTGCGTGTGTCATTCGACGATTCACCTAAGAATGAAAAAAATAAAATAAACTCAACGTCGCATGAATTTATTTTTTTGATATAATTTAAAAGAAAAAAATAAAGCCGCTCTATTGTGACAGGCAACATTTCAAGAATACTAACTTATGACGTAGACAGCGCATCGCCCATTAACCCATTAAGTCCGGGAAGAGCACAATTTTAATATGATGTTTGAGACTTATTTTCTGCTATTAAAAATTGGAATAAAAAATTCCAAACGTACCTATTCTACTATTTTTGGGGTCGCTCTTTCGATTGGTGCAGTCGGATTTGCAGAATAATGACTTTTGGAACCAATATGGCGCATTTTAATTAAAAAAATAACGAAATTTTTTGCGTTTTTCTTTTTTGTGAATCTTTTTCGCATAAATAAAGTTACTGAATCGGTGCCAAACTAAAACCAAAAGTGCACAAAATATCTAAAGTATAACTATCAATATTTTTTTTTTGGTTTGAATCGACCTAACCTCTTCAATATATCAATACGTAAAAAATTAACGTTATTTGGTAAATTATGAGTATTATTAATAAAATTTACATCTCTAATAATATAATTGTCCCAAAAATATATAAAGAAGGGGTTTTTGAGATCGCTGATCACGAATTTGAGGTAAGATTTTCAAAATTTAAGATGGCGGATTCAATATGGCCGACCGAATTTCATAAAATCTTCAAAATTACAAGAAAATGTGTATAAGGGAGTTTTTGAGGCCGTTGATCACGAATTCGAAGTTAGATTTTCAAAATTCAAGATGGTCGATCTGTAGCCGATTAAATTTCATGAAATGACTGAAACTAATGCGATAATGTTTATTATACGGGGTGTTTACGATGTTTGATTGTTTCCGTCCGTTAGTCGTTGTATAAATGTTTCCCAACTCAAACCAGGTGGAGGTGGACCAAGAGTATTTTTTTTTTTTATTTAATTTTTTTTATTATTTTATTTTATTTTGTTTTTTTATTTATTTTTTATTTGTTATTTTTTAATTTTTTTTTTTTTTTTTTATTTTTTTTCCTTAGGATTTCGGATTTTTTAAGTATCTAAAATTACGAATATTTCAATAAAAAATATTAGACTTATTTACAAATGCTAGATAACTTCGTTTGAATTATAAAAATATAAAGGTTTTACAGGTTTCCAGTTAGGAAGCGTTTATAAAACGGCTAACGGACGGAAACAACCAATTTTTTATCGTAAACACCCCGTATAATAAACATTATCGCATTGGTTTCAGACATTTCATGAAATTTAATCAGCTACAGATCCACGATCTTAAATTTTGAAAATCTAACTTCGAATTCGTGATCAACGGCCTCAAAAACTCCCTTATACACATTTTCTTGTAATTTTGAAGATTTCATGAAATTCGGTCGGCCATATTGAATCCGCCATCTTAAATTTTGAAAATCTTACCTCAAATTCGTGATCAGCGATCTCAAAAACCCCTTCTTTATATATTTTTGGGACAATTATATTATTAGAGATGTAAATTTTATTAATAATACTCATAATTTACCAAATAACGTTAATTTTTTTACGTATTGATATATTGAAGAGGTTAGGTCGATTCAAACCAAAAAAAAATTTTCATAGTTATACTTTAGATATTTTGTGCACTTTTGGTTTTAGTTTGGCACCGATTCAGTAACTTTATTTATGCGAAAAAGAATCACAAAAAAGAAAAACGCAAAAAATTTCGTTATTTTTTTAAATAAAATGCGCCATATTGGTTCCAAAAGTCATTATTCTGCAAATCCAACTGCACCAATCGAAAGAGCGACCCCAAAAATAGTAGAATAGGTATGTTTGGAATTTTTTATTCCAATTTTTAATAGCAGAAAATAAGTCTCAAACATCATATTAAAATTGTGCTCTTCCCGGACTTAATGGGTTAAGCAGCCCATTAACATACACTAACACATAGACACACATAAACAACAGACAGCACGCTGTGGAAAAATTTTATCGATTTTATTTAATCAATAATATTAAAATTTATAAAACAAAAGTTAGCTGCCTCATCGGTAGTAAACCAACGATAATAACAAAGTACAAATACAATTGCATGGAATTTTTTCTTAAATGCAAATAACGTCTACGTTGGCGGCATGCTAAGTAGAAATATTAAGTAGAATATTTTGCTTCTTAATCATAAATACTAACTTAATACTACGAAATCATAAATTTCATCAACAGAACGTTTTAACGCAATCAACATTGATCGATGCTAGAATAGCGAAAGATAGACGGAAACTGGAGAATATTTGTTGCATATGGTAGAAATGACAAATTGAGCAAAAATATTAAATATTCGTAGATAGTTCCTGATCAAAGCTCGCTCATTTCAGGAAAACGAAAAGATTGAAAAACTAAATAAATTGTAAAACTAAACGATTTTCGCCAGCTCACGTTAAAGACTTCTACTTGAAATGTACCTTAATAGAATGGCAGAATCCCTATCCTGATTTTATGTTAAAGAAAACATGCTCAAAACAATTTTCAGCAAAATAAAAAAAAAACAAGAATGGGCCATTTAATCCTTCAAAGGACTTTGACCAAGCTATTTATGATCAATAGTGTGGGGCGTGCTATGCAATGTTTATATACAAATGATCAGAAACTGAACAAGTATACTGGCGACTCTGGCCGAATAAATTTAATTTTCTTGAAAAGCTCTACATGGCATTATTTACTCTCTCAGGTTTCCTATTGTCTGCAGAGAGGGGACGGACGATCTGTAAAATTAATTTGTATGGAAAATTTTTCTGTGGGAGATGGGATGTGAACACATGATATCCCGGTTTGTTGGCATAGACTGGTCCACGCATGTCAATGCATTCACCCTCTGGCGCCATACAAAATACTGAAGCAGAACTTCTCATTGAAGGAGGAGTGAGAAGAGAATTTCAAGGTCAAACCTTCCTAAAGGTTCCAAACAGTATTTAAAAAAGACACAGCACTTTCGACTACGTCATAGCATAAGACGTAAAATTATATACAAATAATGAGTCATGCATTTTTCTATTGAATATTTATGTCTGAATTTTCTTACTCGAGGGTTTTCGGCGAATCTGAAGTCACATCTTGAAAAATCTGAAAATTCAAAATAACGTATCCAATATGGCGGACCACTAATGTCAATTTTCTATTAGATTTGTATTATAGTGGTTAAAATGTATATGTATGGGTTTTTGGTGTCGCTGATTGCAAATCTGAAGTTAATTTTTGTAAATTCTGAAAATTCAAAATGACAGATCCAATATCGCGGATCCATATTTACCAATTTTTAGCACATTAGTTTTATATTGGTTATCATTGTTATGTACTGTGAGCGTCAAAAATGAGTAGACACATGCTAATTTTTTCATTTTCATCTTGTACCAAAAAAATTAAGAGAATTATCTGAGTTTTAATAATGCAAAAACAAAGCTTCATTCATTCATAAACAAAAACAAAAATACTATTCCAAAACAACAACAACAATATGTTTTTTTTAGCATTAAATTCAACAAACCAGTTTTTTACGCGTCAAAAGTGAGGAGACATGCACATGCTAAAGCAAAGAAATATTATTTTTTTTAGTAGTACATTTAAAAGTACCGTTACAATTTTTAAAGTTGTTGTAAAAATGCATAATTTTTATTAGTTTAGCTCACTTGAAAATATTATTTAAAAGCGTTCAGTCAAGCAAAATAACATAAATAACACACATTTAAAATGCGAACAGAAACATCAATAGAAACGCGTAAAATAATAATAGGACTAAGAAAAAATGGAAAGTCTTTTCGCGAAATTGGAAAAATAGTTCAGAGGCATCATGCAACAATAAAAAAAATATGTGATAAATTTGAAAAAACTGGAAATTTGGAGAATTCCAAACGAACTGGACGACCGAAGCGACTTACGCCAAGAGAGGCCCGCTGCATTATAAGGCAAGTAGATGAAAATCCGGGATCAAGTGCTGTGCAAATAGCCAAAAATATATCCATTGAATCAAGCAATAATGTTAGTGCCAGCACAGTGAGGCGATGCTTACATTCCGAGGGAATACACGGCAGGGTTCCACGCAAAAAGCCGTTGATTTCAAAAGTAAATAAAAAAAAACGACTAGACTTTGCCAAAAAGTACAAAACCTTCGACCAGTCCTTCTGGAACAAAGTTCTATTTTCGGATGAGAGCAAATTCGAAATATTTGGACATAAAAAGAACACAAAAATTTGGAGAAAAAAAAATACAGCCTATAACGAAAAAAATATTAAAAGCACAGTCAAACACGGTGGTGGACATGTGATGGTGTGGGGTTGTATGGCAGCAGCTGGAGTTGGCAATCTAGTCTTTATTGACAGCACTATGAATAAGCACGATTACTTGAAGATATTGCAAGATAATTTGGAGCCGAGTGTAAACAAATTGGGACTGCCGAGGGAATATATCTTTCAACAAGATAACGACCAAAAACACACGTCATACTTGGTGAAAGAGTGGCTGCTCTATAGGACTCCAAGACAGTTAGATCACCCCCCACAATCGCCTGATCTAAACCCAATTGAACATCTCTGGGAGCATTTGGACCGAAAAGTACGTCAACACAACATACAGAATGCAAATATGCTGAAAAACGTCTTAACTACGGAGTGGAACAATATTTCTCCAAATTATACAAAAAAACTAATTGAATCAATGCCAAGACGAATGGAAAGTGTTATTAATGCTAAAGGTGGACAAACAAAATACTAAAAGAATTGTATTTTATGTTATGAGTTTTAAAATTTATGAATGTACGATATGTGTCTACTCACTTTTGAAGCGTAAAAAATTAGTTTCTTGGATTTATATTAAAAAAAATATTATGTTGTTGTTGTTTTTGGAATAAAACGTTGGTTTTTGTTTATAAATGAAGTAAACTTTATTTCTGCATTATTAGAAATCAGATAATTCTCTTAAATTTTTTGGAACAAGGGTAAAATGAAAAAATTAACAGGTGTCTACTCATTTTTGACGCTCACAGAGTAACAAAGAATAAAAGGTGGGACCGTAGCGGTCCCGCTGTGACTCAAAGGGTTAAGTTAATAACACTCAAGTTATATATTTTGGTGACTGATCTCTGTACGGAATAGAGTGGTTGTTTTCCAAGCATCCAAATTTTCGAATTAATTCTTACAGACTAATTTTTTAATGCAAATTTTTTTTTGTTTAAGAATTTTTTTTCTTTGTAACTTTTTACTTTCCATCAGTTATTTTGAAGTCAATTGATCACTTTAAAACTAGTGAACAATGAATTAAAATGTTCACTTTAAAAAAGAACCACTTTCAGGCTACTGCGAAAGCAACCAGTTTAAAAATGTTCCTAATGGAACAAGTTCAAATATGCGGAAAAAGACAATTGCCTTTTCCTAGGACATCAACCCGCAAAAAGCGTCAGTTCGTTCAATATTAAATGGTATTACAGGTCCTTTTTGGAATTAGTTCGGAAATATTTCAAATTTGGTCCTCTTTTCTGCTGGGTTGTTTAAGGAAAAACTGAGCTTTTAATTTCCATTTTAAAATTGACATTGTTATGTTGGAAACATACCCTTAATCAGAACATTTTGGCATTTGAGCGCGATTTTTGTTGTTTTAAGTAACTTTTTGTTTTATTCAGGTCGAGCAAAAAATGTACTTTACTCGTGAAAATTTTCGTGCGATTATTTTTTATAACTGTCGATGTGAATTCTTAAGACAAGAATGCATCAATGAACATAATTCTTTATATGGCGATAAAGCGCCAATATAGAAGACTGAAAAAAGTACTGTAACGAATTCAATCGTGGCCGATGTTCGCAAACGAACGAATCCCGTTAAGATCGTCCCAAAATCGGTTTCTGTATCAGAAAACATTGATGCTTTTACACAGGTGACGAATCATAGAATTATGCATATGAGCCCGAAACAAAACAGCAATCTGTATGAGTCTTCCAAAACGAGTTAAAGCCCAAGCTGTTCGTGGAAGAATCTCATCATAGCAAATGGTTACCTGTTTTTTCGGCATTACCGGTCATGTGGCGACAGTGGCGTTAGAGCAACGTAGGACGCTCAGTCATGAATGGTACACGACCATTTGCTTGCCTCAAGCCATCGAAAAATTCGAAGAAGAGGCAGATTATTCTGCATCATGACAATGCGAGCTCGCACACATATGCTGAAAGACATTTGTGACCTCTCAATAAATCGAATTGATGGGTCATCCACTATACAGACTTGATTTGGCACCAAATGATTTTTTTTATTCCCGGAAATAAAAAAAAAAATTATATGGTCAACGATTTTCGACACCCGAACAAGCGTTTGTTGATTTCAAAATGTTTCTTTTGGAGTTACCACAATCGGAGTAGAAAAAGTTCTTCCACAATTGGTTCAAACGCATCAAAAGTGTATTGATCTTAATTCTGAATATTTTGAAAAACAATAAAACCAATTTCGATCATAAATATTTGTTTTTTTTACGTTATTACGCACGAAGTTATCTGGTTGCGTAATTTATCGTTTTGGAGATAACAATTGGCCACCCAGATCTTTCGAATGAACACCTTTAGTCTTCTTCCTCTAGGGTTATGCGAAAGAATGATCGAACATTTTTAAAGAAAAAAAAAAATTAAAAGGTCTGACACTGTATTGTACTCCATATACGAGTACAATACAGTGTGTGGACCTCTCGATACCAATGCGAGCCCAGGTTCAAATCCCAACTGGAACAACAGAAAGTAATTTCAATTGAAATTAATTTTTATGATCGGTTGTCACCTCTATGCAGACATTGGCAAACCTCATATCTTTCAACTGAAATTAAAAATTCATAAATTTTTTCGACTTCAAAGTTATAGTGGGTGGTAGAGAAGTTTGTGGATGGGATTGCCTTATAATAAGAATTGCTTGAGGTTAAAGTATGACACTTGCCCCAGATCAACGTTTCTTCGTCTTTCCTCCATCCTTTAAACATCCTACGTATATTACACTTGATTGCCCCGTCTTTCTCACTGATCTAAAATAAGGTCTCATCACGCCACCAGCCTATAATACGCGAGACTTCTTCGACGGGTTCAACTTACTCTTTGGGGTTTTCAGAGAAGTTTTCAGAGACCCATATTTGACAATTTTGCTTGTTTAGGTTCTCGCCGCTTGGACTCAAGAAAATTTTGTTAATACACTGAAAAAAATATATTAGCTTAAAATTTAATACAATGTGTTCAAAAAATGTGTTCATAATTTGACTTTTTTTTTATACGATTTTCAAAATTTTTAAACACATTTGCTCTTACTTTGACGAAATTTGTTGCAAGCTATTTTTTAAACACAAATATCGTCAAATTAAAAACAACTGTCGTCAATTTTAAAACATTTTTTTTCAGTGTACTATAATGAAGAAAATACGATTGTGCAGCAACAATTTCACTTACAGAAGCGACATTTTTCAGCAAATCGTACATTAAGAGGATTCATAGGCCTGTGCTTATACGTGAAGATGCTAGTTTCTTCAAATTTCTCCACCTGACAAATCATTAACTCTAATTCTATTTTTTCTGGAAATGAAAAAATTAGAAAAAATTTAAGAAAGGTCAGAATAGGATGCAATAAAATAGGATAATATAAATATAATAGAATACTAGGGCGTTCAAAATACTGCCGGTCTCCAAGTGACGGCACCACCACTCTTCAAATGCATGACATTTTTGACGGGTGGCAACCTTAACATGAACACACCATAAATGTCAGATCAATCTGTCAATGAATGGTGACGTTAATGTGTTCTAAATTAAACAACTTTTGGTATTGTTATAAAAATGGATAAAGAAGGATTTCGTACCTTGATTAAGCATTACTTTTTGCGTAACAAAAGTGCAAAAGAACCAAAAGAAAAGCTCGATAAAGATTATGGTGAATCTGCTCTGTAGTATGCAACTGTAAAATATTGGATTGCTGAGTTCCAAACAGGTCGAATCAGCACAAAAGATAAACATGCCGAGGGAGCACAAAAACAGTGATCACTCCAGAATGTATTGGAAAAATCCTCGATTTCGTATTGGACAAAATAGATGGACAAAATAGATAGCTACAGCCGTAGGTATATCAAGTGGGTCAGGGGCTTCAATTTTACATGAAAGCTGACAGCAATATGGGTGCCACGTTGATTAACAAACAATCAAAAACATAAACGTGTTCATACTTCCTAACAATGTTGGGACATGTTTAAATAAAATTCAACTGATTTTTTGCATTAAATAGTGACAATGGATGAAACATGGATCCACCACTCTACACCAGAATTGAAGGAATCAACCATCAATCAAAAAATCGGGAGGGTCCCAGTGGAAGTGCACCAAAAGGAGCAAAGACACAACTTATATCCGGAAAGGTGTAGGCGTCTGTTTTTTGGGATTTAAGATTTTTTAGTTCATCGACTATTTAATAAGAAGAAAAAAAAAAGATACAGCAGTTTCCACTATGTCGTTACAAAAGACGTAGAATTATATAATACTTGAATTAGAAACAATCGAGTTATACACTTCTTATTGATACTAAAACATAGAAAAAGTTGGTACAATTTTTTGAACTTGTTTTGTTAGGTGGTTTTATGTTGTAAATTTCGCATTCAATGGCTTACAACTATTAGCTTGCATTTAAAATAAGAATTATAAAACTATGCCGCCCCGACCCCGCCAAAATTAAACCCACCACTCTCACAATTAAATAACAGTTATTAATCTATGCTGCAGCCGCGCCTCCGCTGACGCTTTTTCTCGATTCTGTTAAGAAAGCATGCCCCTCAAAATTACGCAATACTTTTTTTTAATTAATGGTTTAATGGTTTAATTAATGGTTTAATGGTTTAAAAACAATATGCCCCCAAAATTATGATATATTTTTTTAAAATCATAAGATTTATGTCGTCGATACGCTACGCTAGATGGCGCTTTGTTCAAAAACCAGAAACCGAAAGTGTACCAGAACTCTCATAGTGTACCTACTACCAATGCAGTCGATAAATAGGTAGCAACCTTAAATAAGAACCATGCGCAAAGCAAACAGAAACATCAAATGTTGGCTTTATATTTTATGTAATTGTGTAAAATTTATATAAGTTAGAGAGTTCAAACATGAATTTTTCTCCCAGTGAGGATCAAGCAGACCAACAAGTGCTTATATCAACATTGTACGATCAGTACTTTAGGCACACCAAAGGCTAAAAGTGGGCCATAAAACCGCCGCTTGATCACTATCAACCGCCCTACTAACATACAAGAATGACGCAGTTCAACGTCAAAATTAACTGCGACTATTACTGTAAATTATTGGACCGATTGAAGAACGAAATCGCAAACAAACAGCCCCATTTATCAAAGAAACAAATCATCTTTTTGCAAGACAATGCTTCAGATCACAAATTGATCGAAACCATGGCTTTCTGCTTCCTCATCCCCCATATTCTCCAGATTACGCCCCTACCGACTATTATCTGTTCCCGAAATTAAAAAGGTAGCTCCAAGAAAGGAGATTAGCGACGAATGAACAGGTCCAATTCGAAACTGAAGTGTATTTCAGACATATTGAGAAAGTTTACTATTCAAAGGTCATCGCAATGTTAGAAAATCGTTGGAATAAGTGGATCGAGCTGATAGAGGGTTATGTGGAAGAATAAACAATTATTTTGACAAAAATCGTGTGTTTTCGTTGTTAGGCCAGCATCATCTGTAACGCCCTAGTAGAATAGAAAAGTATAGGATATGAAAGTATAGGATATAAAAAGGTAGCATAGGATAGGATAGGATAGGATAGGATAGGATAGAACAGGATGCAATAGGAAATTGTGGGTTATTGACGAACACTTCTTAAGAAAAATCGTCCTGAATCATTGTCCTTTCTGAAGATAGTAAAAAAAAAATTATCCAAAGCGCATTTAAAAAAACTGACTTCATGGCCTTGCCTGCAAATGGAACTTATTCTCCCCATTTTAGTCCATTGTTTTGACTCTTCCTTCGATTCAGGTAGGAAATTTTTATTTCAACTTTCATTACTGATTACGAATCGATGCAGAAACTTGGCATCATTCTCCGAATATTCATTTGAAACATGTTCAAGATACTGATTTTTGTTCCATTTTGAGTAATGGCGTCAACCATCTTACTTACAGCTTCCTATGTCCAAATTTTCACTCAATAAAGCTCCAATTTTTTAAAACGCCTTATATTCAAAGCTATTTAAAAGCCATTCAAAACCTCTTCACGGTGATTTTCTTAACAATAACATATTGTCTGTCTATTCAGTGTAGTCACTGTAGCCGTTTATTCAATTGACTGCGTTCATAAAGCGTAACAAATACAAAAAGCAGAAGTTGTTGTAGAATAAAACCAAAACGATTTAATGCAGATCATAATTTAAATTAATAACTTTGAAACTTTGATTAAATATCTATGAGATATGATTCAAGCTTAAAGTAAGATTAATTAAATCAATTTGCATAACTACAGGGAATTTTTTGCCTGTATCGGCGTTAGACTTTGGTTTTTAAATTAACATATCTCCGTAGAAAAGTATCTTGCAAAACACATTATTCAAATTTATTAAAACTAATGGACATTTGTATGGATTTAAAGCTACTCTATCGTTACATCTTATCAATCGAAACTCTTTGTGAGCAAATGTTTCTAACACATGAATAAATATGATTTTTACCACCTCAAAAATTGATAATATTTGTTTCTATCCAAGCTATTTTTAGCTTTTAATTACCATTTAAAGAACTCGTTTCGACCAATTATGTATTTCTCTTTTTTTTTTCTTACAAATTATGCAATATTAAATTTTTATGAATATTTTTTTATATCTCTTAACTTGTTTTGCAATTTAAATCAAATCAGCGCACATATTTTTCAAATTTACACCTTATTTTAAAAGCCACGCTGTATTATTATTATTATTTTTTTTTTCTGTGAAATTTTGCAGCGTGTTAATTAAACAATAAATAAAAAACTGACTCAACTTATGCAACGTCTGAGCAGTGCCTGCCACAACATGGCCAACATGTGTGGCAATCAGACAAAATGTTAACTGGAAACTAAGTCAGGGTGGGCTAGGGCACGGGTTCGTTCGGTTTTTGAAATTGCGCGCATGGCATGAGTTGAGGTGCGTCAAAAGTGTGTCATTTTTATTTTAACCTGTCCTATTGATGGGTCAACAAAGTTGATTCATAACTTAACTATTTCTCATCGATTGTGTTTGTATTTTTGTTGTACTTACGTTGTTATCAGCATTTTGTTGTTAATATTTTTGTTTGTGGTTTATATCGGTGGGTTCGCGGTTTAAGCGTTTGTACTTGAAAAAAATTAATTTTTCAACTTTAAAACGCGCGTCAAACACTTCTAGCACTTCGATGTGGCATAAGAAATGGTTTTTTCTTCAGTTTTTTTAAATAGTATTCTTAGACTTTTCTGACGCCTGGCAACACTAATAATCCAATAGTGCTTGTTTGCTGTCGCTGTAATGATCTGTAAATAAGTTTGAAAAATAAAGTGTGCAAATTAGTTTCTAACATCTGGGTTTCAATTTTGGCACCCAACATAAACAAAGCCGTATTTGTTACAAAATGCTGTGCAAAATGCTCGAAACTGTTTTCCTAGTTCTGTGAAGCCGCAATGATTTTCAAGTTTTAAGAATGCACTTGAAGAGAGATAATAAAAAAGTCAATATTTGTGACATTACACACGCGATCGTAAAATTTTTCACTAAGCAAGCTTAAATACTCGTTATGTTAAAGTTGACACTCAAGCCTCTTACAGATTTTTCTTTACCCTTGTGTGTAAACAAACTTTCAGAAAAACTGTTGAAAATAAATTACATTGATAAAAAAATTCAAACATAAAAGGCCTAATTAACTTGTTGTAAGTTGTGATGCCACTTTTTTAATGGAATTTATTTGTAAAAAAAAACGATTTCGTCATTTGAGCCCTCAAAATGACTACGAGCGAACTATAGTAAATGATTAAAGGCGATGTGTGTGTTATTAAAATTTTGAACACATATGAACGAGAAATTCAGCTGTTTTAATTTTGAATTCTTAAAATAATAATAAAAGAAACGGCCCGGACTAAATCGAACAATTAATTTTCAAGTGAAGTAATGGGTGTTTTTTTAGCTGCATGAGAAGTTTCGATGGTTGTTTTCTATGAGAATGTCAAACTGTGTTGACATTTCTGTTCAGTAACGTTTGGCAATTCATCATGAAAAACGCCAGAACAACTCTTCCAAATTGTGGAAATTTACTTTGAAAAAAATAAATCTGTTCGCGAAGTTCATAAAGCACTTCGTTCATTTTACGGTCAACATTATCAATCAACATGATGGCCTAGTGAGCAACCAATTCGTGCAGTTATTGATAATTTTCGCACTAATTTTACTCTTCTCGATTTAAAACCATTTACGAATCACCATTACATCCATTCAAATGCACTGTTTGGTGCGGTTTATATCGGCTGACGGCATCATCGGTCCTTATTTCTTTCGAAATGAGGAAGGCGCTGTCGTTACGGTGAATGGCGAAAACTATCGGGCCATGCTGACTGATTTTTTGTTTCCAAAAATTAATCAACTCAACGTCGACAACACTTCGTCACAACAAGACGCGCCGTCTTGTATTGCAACTTGCCATACAGCGCGCTTAACCATTAATTTATTGCAAAATCAATTTGGTGACAATTTTATTTCCAGAAGTGGTTCTGTTAACTGGCTCCCTCGTTCGTGCAACTTAACGCCTCTCTATTACTTTTATTGGGCTATGTTAAGTCATTGGTTTATGCCGACAAACCAGCAACTTTTGAAGCATTGGAAGTCAATATTCTAGCCACCATTGACACCATACGCCCATATTTATTGGAAAAAGTAGTAAAAAATTGGACTAATCGAATGGACTATATAACTCTTAGACGCTGCGGACATATGCCGGAAATCATATTTACAAAAAAAAAAAATGCCATGAAATTATCTACCAGATTATAATAGTAAACAACTCATTCCAACAATATTTCTATCTTGCATTATTATTCCTCAAGCTCTTAAAAAAACACCCTATATAAATAAAAGATAGTAGCCAACTAGCATCAATACTCCTCTGATGATCGCTCTGTATTTTGTATTATATATCTTTTTGGAAAAAAGATAGCTAAATTTAGCTAAATTTGGATTAAAGATAAATAACTGCGTATACACTAAGGGAAATAACGCATATTAGCATTATCCACGCCT
This sequence comes from Pherbina coryleti, assembly GCA_943735915.1. Classification (NCBI taxonomy): domain Eukaryota; kingdom Metazoa; phylum Arthropoda; class Insecta; order Diptera; family Sciomyzidae; genus Pherbina; species Pherbina coryleti. The sequence continues at coordinate 93,389,304 of OX030949.1, forward strand.
GAATATAAATTTTATTCAAATATTTACGTGGATAAATCCAATGATTTCCTTACAACTCGTTTTTTTCCCGTATTTGAATTTTATTTATACCACACACGTACACACATATTCCATAAAAGCAAGCATCAACAGCAACGCACACGTACACACATATTCCTACAAGCAGCAACAGCATCGCACTCTGTTCCTGCAGTTTATTTCTTGCAGTTGCAGGTTTCTTATAGTTCTCATTTAGTTATTGTTGCAAGGGTAATATAGCCTGGATATTTGGCCAAGATTTTGTGCGATTGCGATGTTCGATCGTATGATCAACTCATGCAAGGTGTGAGTGGCAATCGGACATTTTCTCAAGAATGTCTTGCACTGATTGTCATTTGCCTGCATACTTTGATTAATATTTTGTTTTCCACTTTTTCCTTTTCTAATTTAAACTATTTATGACGTTTGGTCAAAAAACTGTCAAAAGTAGTATAAATTTGAGAACGAAAGAAATAAAAAAAAAAAATAAAATATACAAGCAATGGCATTTGATGGACGCAGCTCGTGAGAAATATTTAAATATATTGCTTTTTAATTTAAATATTTTTATATAAATTTTCTTTAAATGCTTTAGTTTTATTTTCAAATAGTAAATATTTGAAAGATATTAAAAAATTCGTGCATAATTTTAATATGTTTTTTATTAATTCTGTTTAAACATTTTAATATTTTATTTAAATAAAAAAGTAATTAAATAAATTTTAAATATTTACGTAGTCGATTTAATCAAATGCGTTATTGGTGCAAAAATTACTCGCTTTTTGGATAAATTAAAAAAGTTTTTGGATAAATTTAATATTTTTTCCCCTAAGTGTACCATACCATATTCTATCCAATGCTATCATATCCAATCCTATCTGTTTCAATTTTATCCTTTACTATCCTATCGTGCCCTATCATATCCTATCCAATTTTACATATCTTCACCTATTTTATTCTACGCTTTTCTATCCTGTCATATTTTATCCTTTCCTATTCTATCCTATAACATCCTTTCCGATCATATCATCTTTATATACATAAAACAATGCAGAAAAAGCGTCTGTTTCCCTCTGCTGCACGTAATTTTCAACCAATTTAGTTGATTTTTTTTAATGCAGATAATTATAATGCGAAGGTTATAGGCTGAAAACCCATAGGATTGCCACCTTTTTTACGAATTCGGTGGGCACACTAAGTAGAAATAGGTCACTGAATCCGCATCCGTTGTCAGAATTTCAAAAATTATGTAATTTTTTACCAAAAGGTTGCCACCTAAATTTTTTTCATCTATATATTTAAAACAAAGGGGCGAAATCCCTTTGCTGCCCGTAATTTTTAATCAATGTAGTTGGTATTTCTTTTTTTTAATGTAGATAACAACGGTATGAAGGTAACAGGTAAGAAAATTTAAAGAACATTGAAAAACATTTTTAGAAACAGAGAAGCGAACTCAGCTAGCGAAAGAGAAATGAAATAAGAAAATCGATATTCTTTTGGGATGAATGTCCAATGGCTAACAAAAAAAATCATTAGAAGCATTGTATGGAACAATGAAAGATCTACGAGGAAATCAAGATTTGTTTAACGGTGCTTTGATACTGTTAGCTGGAGACTTTAGACAAAAGTTAGCATTATTCCTAAATCTACTACTGCCTATGAAATAAAGGAATGCTCTAAATCTTGAATTCTGTGGGAAAAATGTAAGAACACACAATTTTTAAAGCAATTGTTGAAAATTGGGGATGGTACAATTGCACTCGACAGGAATACAGGAAACAGCCAAACGATTTTTGCCGTTTCACTTAATCAAAAGTAGAACTAATTCATTAAGTGTTTCCAAACATAGCAGACAGTACAAAAATCATGGTTGATCAAGCGAGCGAGCAATACTGGCCGGAAAGAACAAAGATGGCTATTTTAAAAGAAATACCAAGTCCATAATTCACATTAAAATCAGTGGATATCATAATGAATCAGGATGAGATGATGAATTATCCGACAGGATTTTTAAACGCACTTGATTTGCCAGTAATAACACCACACGTATTGCGGCTAAAAATTGGAGTGCCGATTATTATGCTTCGCAACACCAACCAACCAAAACTTTGTAATTCTACCAGGCTTCCAAAAAAATTTCAAAAAATATTGAGAAATATGATAAAAGCAATGATTTTTTAAAGAAAAATTCAAAGGCGAGACGTTTTGACTCCTTTGCATCCCAATATTTCCATCTGAATGTAAGCGTCTTCAATTCCCTGTTCGCCTTGTATTCGCCGTTACCTATAATAAATCTCAAGGACAATCTTTAGAAATTTGATGCATAAATTTAGAAAATCCAGTTTTCTCGCATGACTTACTCTATGTTGCATGCTCCGGAGTGGGAAAACCATCTAAACTATTTATTTGCACGAGCGATGGTGAAAAAAACCTAGAATGTTGTTTATCTAAAAGCATTGCATTTAATGTTTTCATTTTATTTAAATTATTGGAAAAAGTTTTTTTTTTTGCCTGGCGAGCGGGCGGGCGTAGTTTCAGCTAGTATCCTTTATATTTTCTAGATATTTATAAAAAGCCAATTTCGTCAAGCTATGGCCGACATACCTTCCAAACTTCGAAAAATTTGAAGTCGAAAATTACTTAAAAAAAACCGACCATTAAAATGGATTCTAGGGCGGTTAATTATATAGCGTAGTGCTTGAGACATTATGACAAGGTTTAAACTTAATAGCAAAAAAAAAAAAAAGTTTATCAAGAATTTTATTTTATGTATTTTAATTATTTACTTTTATATGTTACATATCCTGTACTTCTTTCTATACATGTGGGTTAAAAAAGGAGGAAAAACAGGGTTTTTTCTCAAAGGGCGGCCATTTTTATTTTAAAGGGTTTTATTAAACTCGGAAATCTACAAGGTCTCCAAATTTTATATAGGTTAATAATTTTTTTGGTTTTTTCGTTTCAGATCACTTGTCAGGGCTGTAGAGTGTACAGCGCACATCGGTTATCGCCGCGCATGGCTTTGATCAGCGAGACTTTCAACCGCCATTTTGATTTATTTTTCATCAAAAGACATAATGTTCTTGAAATATACATTAAGAAATGCTCAAAAAATTTTTCAAAAAGGATTTACGTTCGCTCAAAACTAGGTTCTACTAGAACCTCCCCTTAAGTGTTTTTAAACCGAAATGAAGGCAGTAAAGAAAGCAGTAAAGAATCGTAAGTTTCAAAAATTTAAAACAAGAAGTATGCAAATTCTTTGACAGCTATTAAATCCAAGTTAGCTACATTCGGCTGCAGCGCAAATGAATTCCGCAAACGTTGCTGGAATAAACGAGAGAAAGAAACCATATTTATAATCTGCCTGTAACCTGTGGTCGTTAGAAGACGGTGCAAAAATGTGTGTGCTTTCGTTTGTAACAAGCTTTGACGACCTTCAAAAGGCAATCTTTAGGTTACTAACAAGTTTCATCATAAGATCGATGTAGTTCCATTATGATTACAGTCAAGTGGGTTGCAGTATTTCAGTGGATTGAACTGTGTAAGTTAGCTGGTATATGTTTTCTTTTTACAATGGCTGCTGCCACTACTTAACATCAAAAATATTGAAACTGGAACCTCTTTCAGTTCATAAACAATAAAGGGTTAAGAAACACTGCAAAACAACAACAATGCACATTTAAATATCTTATTTTGCAATGTTTCTTATTTACTGACCATTTGACATTGAACAAAATTGCTGAATCACTAGCCGCAACTGGCCACAGCTTACTACATCTTGAGCTCGTAACGTTAACATGTCAAACAATCAATACTTTCAATGTATGGAACAATACTTGAAACACATTGAGACAGAAAAATAAAACAATTTACAGTAGATTTAAACTGTTACTTCAAAACTTGTTTGCTTATATGTATCTAATGGATTTCAAGAAACAATTACAAAAAGATTTTGTAATCTATGGCAACACATGCGATTCTGTTTATTTTGCGCCAAACGAGCTAAATGATGAAAGCTCAAAAAAATGTATGCAATACATTAAAAAAAAATATAAAAATTAAAACTAACTTTAAGAAATAATTGAAAACTTGCAAAATTTTTGGCAACATTTCGACATGCAATGGTAATCACAGTTGTATGTGTGGACCAACAATTAAGCCACTTGCAGGTGTTTCACTTAATGTATAGAAATATGGACAAGAGCATTGCAGCAAAAACTGAGCAAAGCCAAAAGAAAAGAGCATTGCCAGCAATTTGCATTTTTTTAATTGCCTCAAGAAGGCTATTTATTAGTTTATTGACGGCAATTGTTTTTGTTAATGTTCTTTTAAGTTGTACGAAAACATAATGTTTTAAGGCAACCTTTTTTAAATGTTAAACTCTAAAATTTTCCGCTTAGGTTTTTATTGTTATTCCGTCGTTTTTATTTTTGTTTTTTTTTTCATGTTCTTAGGTTTTGTTTTCAGCATTTTTCTGCTCTGTCAGCTAAATTTTGAGCAAAGTACGTCTCAAGGCTTTGTCTGTAGTTCGCATGGTATTGAAATTAATTTCATTCACATAAAGGTCTTTTCAAAATAAAGTGTGCTCAGCAACATTCCATTTATACGTCTATATATCTATGAGAGTTTTCTCTCATTTCGTAAAAAAGACTACATTTAATAATTCAATGGAACAGTTTTGTTGACATTTCTATGACTGTTAAAAATTCATTAACTTCCGTGTGGTAACTTTTTTCTTATTAAAAAATGCGTTTTGCACATTGAATGATGAGACATAATGATGAGACATCTTATTGTCTTGATAAAAAAAAAAGATAAATGTATATATATGGGGGCGTTCTTTATCAAATCGGACAACCCTCACCCTCCTCTCCACAAACGTCTGAATTTTTGAGATAAAAAGTTCCAAGGCGGCTTAAAATTTTCCTTGAAATCTTTATTTTTTGCCACCGTTTGGCACTCTTGAAATTTTCTATAATCTAGAGGTGTTTTGGCCAATTTTTGGACAAAAAAGACTACAGAAAAAAAATAAACGTTAAAAAAATAGGCTTATGTTAGGTTAAGTGTTTTTTTTTTCTATTTAATGATAGAATCTTGTTCCTTACCTTAAAAATATTTTGTGAAGTGTACATTTTTCTAAAAAGTTAAACCTTATCAGCAAAAGTGGGTCCATAAAGTAATTAATCTTCAAACTTAAAAGATTTGTTAAGAGTATTCAAAAATAAGGCACTTTAGGGAAAATAAAACAAAATGTGCTTAGAATTTGTCAAAATATGTAACAAATTAAAAAAAAAAAACATTTCTGATATTTTTGATTTTTGCAATAAATGGCCAAACTCAAAAATTATAAACGTCAAAATGTTTTATTTTTAGATTTGTACTTATATTTTGACAAATTCTAAGCACTTTTTATTTTATAAAAATTTTCCCTAAAACGCCTTATTTTTTTCCTTAAAAGTCGAAGAAATCGGAAATGTGGACTATTATGGTGAGTGGAAGCTTGTAAATTCTGAAGGCTTATAGCAACAAATAAAGAATATCGCAATAGACCTTAAAGGCCCCGTTAAAGTAACATAGCGAATGGGGCACTATCTTTTATAACTTTACCTAACCTAACCTATGTTTTGAAACTCTTGAAGGAAGCAACATTACCTATGCAAATGATATTGATGAGATGTTCGCAGCCATGGGTGAAAGCCATATTCCAAATGAGCGGCGCTTATTCATTGATGGTTCCGTCAAAAGCCTCAAAGGTGTGTTACTGCACATTGGCAATGAGTATCCATCCGTTCCAGTTGTTTATGGTACAGATGTAGTAGAAAACTATGAAAGAATGAAGCTGATACTTGACCTAATAAAGTATGATGTTCATGGATGGAAAATTTGCTGTGACTTGAAAGAAGTTGTCATATTGACTGGGCTAAAAAAAGGAATTTCGAAGCAACAATGTTTTGTGTGGCTATGGGAAGGTCGTAAACGGGAGTTGCATTATACGGACCACCAATGGATACCTCGAGTAGCATTACAATTGGGTCATGATAGTATCGACTAGTGTCCGACCGAATATTCGGCTTCGGTATTCGGCATATTCGGCCGATTTTATAACTTTCAGCTACGGCTTCGGCTTCGTAATAAGTAAACATATTTTTATAATTCTTTAGGGAAAATTTCAGTATAATTCAATTAATTCCGTTCGAAATTCCAAAAGTGTTTCAAACTTGTTTGTTTTGTTTTTCTCTTTCTTCTGTTCTTCCATAAGTTGGTTTTCGCTCGTTGAAAACTTTATTCAAATGATAAATGCAGTGAGTCCGACCCATGGTACAATAACAATGTAACATCATTTTAAGATGGCTGCTCAAATGAACAATTTTGCAACAACAACAATTAGAAAAACTAAAAATGAACTGCTGATTTTGACAACTAGCTCACCCTGCTCACCCTTCGCTATTCGGCCGAATACTTCCACTTGGCCGAACATTCAAAAATTATTTTACCATCTCTGCATATTAAACTGGGTTTGATAGGAAATTTTGTTGCTGCGCTTGATCGAAATAGCGATACTTTTAAGTACCTTAAAATAGCTTTTCCTTAATTGAGCGCTTCAAAATTTGATAACGGTGAGCATGTTTTTTTATTTTCAATTTTATTTTGACGCCGATATTATTTCTCATCGTTTTGTAGGTGTTTTTATTGGGCCACAAATTTGAAAACTGCTAAAGAACGTGGTGTTCTTGGAGCTATTGACACCAGTTCAAAAAAGAGCGTGGAAGGATGCTAACGCAATAATAGAGAATTTTTTAAGTAACAAGAGAGCAGAAAATTATAAAGAAATTGTGGCTGAAATGATTGATGCTCATCATTAAATGGGAGTCAACATGTCACTAAAAATTCACTTTAAAGCAACCATTTGTATTTTTTTACGAACAATTTGGGTGATTCTAGTGACGAGCATGGTGAGCGGTTTCATCAAGACATTGCCAACATGGAGCAACGCTACATGGGAAAGGACGCCCGTCACATGCTTGCCGAATACTGTTGGTGGATTTGTCGAGCCACAAATAGAGTAGAGCACAAACGTCAAGCAAAACGCTTGTGTTTTCCTAATTAATTTAAATTACATATTTTCATTAGTCATTGATACTACACATTAGACAATGAATATTCTAACTCTACGACTAATATCAAGTTCAAACTACTAAGTTTTGAATGATCATGAATAAAAAATTGCACAAAGATATGATTTCACAAAATTTAATTTTAATTAAAAAGTAAAAATTGTTATGAATTTTTTTTAAAAAAAAAACAAGGCTGCGGCGAAAAAAGTGAGTATGACTTTGTTATAGAATTAGACTGTTCTTTGCGACCTATTAGAAGATTTTAATGTGTACAAAAAAAAATTAAATTTGTTTTACTGTGTAATACAACAAATGATAAGTTTTCTAGTTTTGTTTGGGTTATAACATTATTGAAAAAGGCGAGTGATTTGTTCCAAACTGAAAAGAAATCAAGTCTTTCTTCAAGTTATTCTGTCATGCCATTTTGGAAATACTTCCTGATCTGATTTTTTCAATCAAATGTCCTTTGCAAGTTCTGAATGACTAAATGCGTTAGTAAATATTTAAAAAAAAATTGCGTTGGTTGGAAAGTATTAGGAAATTTAGATAATCCGATAGAATACTGAATTGGATATCAAATATCAAATATATGGGTCTTTTTAATTATCTTTCGGATACAAAGAGTTTAAGTACCGGATATTCCAATCCGAATTTGAAAACCCTAATATTGCTAAAGGAGTCATGATGAGCTGTGATATTGTGGACTAAGAAGGATGTGGACAAAGTTACCCTTGTATTGCAGTTGGTGATTCAAGAACACAGACGAAAGGTTTTTCACGCGCTTGAATGAAAACTTTTAAGCATTTTGAGTAACTTTATTGAATAGAAGAATTTAATTAAAAATAAACATGAACTTATTTTAGCACCCCTGCAATCTGACCTGTTTGTGTTGTTGTAAAGTTGTTATAAACTATATATAAAGGTAAATGTATATAAGCACATGTTGCTAGAATCAACCTGCTGGGTGCAATTAGACGATTTTACATTGGAGTAAGTATCTGTCTAGAACTTATGGAATTTTTTTTTAATTTTATTTTTTCTCTCCTTCAATAATTGACTAACCGGTTGTTTTGCTGTGGACTTTTGACTCACTTGAACTGGTCAGCACAAACGATGTTGTTATCGATGCAACTCCGTTAATTGCTGTGTTCTTGATTATGATTGCATGTGTCTGTCCTCCATTTTGGATGACATTATCAACAAATAATGGCTAACGATAATGCGTTCAGTTTTTTGTTTTATAATATTTAAAATTAGCCAGACCCTGTGCACGTTTTAGAGTATTTTTTTTTTTTATTTTTCTTTATAACGAATGCAGTATTTTTCCAAAGCAACTGAGTCATTCGACGTCATTGTCTCAATATTTGGATATAATTAACATGTTATACTTAAGTATGAATGTATTAAATGTTTTAGCAAGTTGGCACTATTGTGAACTTTGGACTTGGCGGAGTGTCTGTATTGAGTTGTATGTAATTAGAAATATTGGTTTCCGAAAAAGTTCGGTTACAAATTGTCGCTAGATGGCTCTAAAATGTTATATCTCTGGTTATATTAATTGCATCTGGCAATGCTAGAACTTGTTTAAAAGGTAACATTTTAAGCTTCATTTTGTTAGAAGACATTATTAAAACTATCCATTGTTCTGTGAAATGTTATCTAAGTTTAAAATTGAGTGAAAATTCGGAAAATTATCGTCATATTTTACTTTTCTATTATAGAAAAGGTAAGAATGCGTCGCAGGCTGCTGAAAAAAACTTGTGAAGTTTACGGAGATGATGCTGTAACGAGAAAAATAACAGCGAAGTGGTTTGCTCGTTTTCGATCTGATAATTTTGATGTTAAAGATGCACCTCGCTCTGGTCCACCAATCTCTGAAAAAGTCGATGAAATCGTGGAAAAAATTGAGCAAGACTGGCACATAAGCAGCGTTCACATTGCTAGGGAACTCAGTATTCATCACCAAATAGTTATCAACCATTTGAAGAAAGCTGGATACGCAAAGAAGCTCGACGTTTGGATGCTACATCAATTAATAGCGAAAAATTTAATTGTCCGATTATCCATTTCCAAACTACTGCGAAAACGGAACGAAATCGAACCATTTCTGAAGCGAATGATTACGGTCAATGAAAAGTGAATCACGTACGACAATAATGTGTGAAAAATATCATGGACGAAGAAAGGTGAAGCTTCAGAAACGGTAGCAAAACCAGGATTGATACCAAGAAAGATAATGCTGTGGGTCTGGTGGGGTTGGAAGGGATTTATTCATTATGAGCTTCTACAATCTGGTCAAACGATTGATTCTGTTCTCTACTGTCAACAATTAACGAGATTGAAGAAGCAATTCAATTAAAATGGCCAGAACTGGAACACAATATAACCCGGATCTTGCACCTTCAGATTATCATTTCTTTCGATCTCTGCAGAACTCCCTTGATGGTGTATATATTTTATCGAAGTAACTCTGTAACCTATATAAATATACATTTATTAAAAAAATGTATTTTCTTTCCTTTACAAAAGAATTAACCAAACTGCCAACCTTTAGCCAATATCGATCAATAAATGTTGAGAAAACTTGAAACTTATTGACCGAGACAGGAAAATAAGAACAGCAATCCACATGAGCTCTAATGCAATATTTAAGCTATTCAAACGCAAAATATTGGTTAATCACACGAGTTCATTGAATCGCATAATTTTTTCTAAATAAATAAAATCAAAGAAACTACAGACAAAAACCCAAACAACAACAAAAAAAAAAACAAAAAAAAAATACATATGTTGGCATTATTCAACCAATATCAATGCAATGAAAAACTAGTTGGCCATAATGTGAGCAATGAGCAACTTTTGCGCATTTGTGCGATTAACAGCTTAACTTAGCGATTGTTGCATGCAGTAGTAAAGGAACTGACAACTCGTATAAAAGAAGTTTCAAAATATTGGCCAATCTCGAGTTGTATGGTTTTTTTTTTTATTTCTTACGGTAAGATAACAATACCAACGTATTACAACAACAACTTTCCTCAACATATGCAAAAAAATGGTGCTATCTTTGGATATAACTAGAAATTGGCAGTTGAACCTTAAGAGATATTTTGTACAAATATTATGCACACGTAAAAATTTTATTAAAAAGTCATAAAAAATATTAAGTGGAAAACGCAAATTTAGTTGAATATTCAATAAAACATGCATTACTTTTCAGCTATACAGACGAACGGACAGTTAATACGTCAATCATCACGTTGATGGGCTTTATGATTAAGCTAGTGCAAGTGCGATGAAAATGATATGGTCTTTAAACAGACTGTTCGGGGTAGTCTTATGCAGCTGCTGGTGAAGTAATAAGTTATATTTTTATTATTATGTTTTTTTTTATCTTCTAATAAAACCGATTTGCTGCTTGGTTTAAATTTATTTGCCTCTTTGTGCGGACATTGAGCAATTTGAATGCTTGACTGGTGTTTGGGAAAACCATGTGGACAAGATTTTGCAGCAGGACAAGCTTACAAGAAATTCAAGAGTTAAATATTTGGAAATAGTGATTATATGTGGATTAAACATATAAGTCAATGAGTTGAAGACAAAAACCAAATCATTATAACTTTGGAATATTTAAAACATACATTTATGACTACATAAGGATTCTAAAATGGAATTTAAAAGGAAAATTTGGTTAACTTCAGAATAAGTTTTGATTTTTCTAACGAAAATACATGGTTTCGAGAAAATCCCCTTAGAAAATAAGGGCCAGCACTGCGCACTCTAGAAGTAACTTTGTTATTTTTTGAGATATCGACTTGAAATTTTCAACACATATTCTTCAGAATTAAAGCTTTAAGAAAATGCAAAAAAGAATTTTTGAAAAACAGTTCTGGGTATATAACCCCCCTTAATCCATAAATAGGTACCATGGAACAATACACGCCACGCGAGCGCTCTGAAATAGTTGAAATTTACATTCAACAGAAGAAGTCAATTGTGAAAACTCAACGTGCTTTTAAAAACTTAAAAAATGTGAGAAGTGCGCCTTCTAAGAACACCATTAAGCGTTTATACGAAAAATTTTCGACTGGTGAGGCTCTTTCTAATCCGAAGAGGCCAAATAAAAGTCGACCAAGGCGATCGGCCGAGAATATCGCTGCCGTACGAGCCAGTGTTGAGAGGTCCCCAAGAACATCCCAAAAACGCCGTTCTCAGCAGTTGGGCATGGCTCGGTCCACTTTACAACGGATTATTCGCGTTGATTTGCATTTGTTCCCGTACAAAATTCAATTGACGCAAAGATTGTTGCCTGCGGACAAGCCTCGTCGATTGGAATGGGCCCAAAGAGTCATCGAAATGGCCGAAGATGACGAGCAATTTTGGAACAAAATTATCATGTCCGATGAAGCCCATTTCACATTGAATGGGACCGTAAATAAGCAAAATTGCCGTATTTACGCCACTGAAAATCCTCAGGAGATTCAAGAAGTGCCTCTTCATGACGAAAAAGTCACAGTTTGGTGCGGCGTTAGTGCGAAAACGGTCATTGGGCCGTTTTTCTTCCAAAATGAAAATGGCCATGCTGTTACCATCAACCAGGAGCGTTATCGCGACATGATGACCAATTTTGTGATGCCAATTATTCGTCGAAAGCGTATGAGGCAGTTCTGGTTTCAACAAGACGGCGCTCCACCGCACACAAGTCGCATAACAATCGATTTTCTGAAGAATTTGTTTCCGGGCCGTTTGATGTCGAAAAGTGGTGATTTGGACTGGCCACCGCGTTCGCCCGATTTGACGCCGCCTGACTTCTTCTTGTGGGGATATTTGAAGTCAAAGGTTTACGTTAACAAGCCAAGGACCGTAGAAGAGCTCAAGGACAACATTCGTGAAGAAATAGCCGCTATTCCGGCCGAAATGTTGGCGAAAACGATGGAAAATGCTGCAAAAAGGGCACAATACGCCATCAACGCCAGAGGCGGCCATTTGAGAGATATCATATTCAAAAATTGATGTAAACAAATCTACTTGGAACAAATTAAATGATTAAGATTGCCAACCGCCAAATTTTTATTTTTTTCTTTGATTTTTTTAACAAAAACATGGGTCCGTCGAATATGGGCAACCCTGTACTGTTGCGTTGCAATACTGGTAACTATTCATGCAGTATATTTATTAAATTTTATAAACGAACACGAACACACCGTTCTTTGCCCGGTATTGAAACTAAGACGCTGATCATGTCTGGAGCCATGGAAGTGTATAGCAGGAGATAGTTGGAATAGAGTTAGTATACGACTTTGTCTTGGCATTAACGCTCGAAAGATGTATCTATTTGAGCGTTAGTTCTTTGAACTTTCGACTCCTTTCTAAGGTGCAGGTAAAATTAAGCCGACAAAGCAGTTGTTAATGTTAAAAAACTTAAATTGGAATCTTACTGTCCAAAACTAGTTTAGAAACTAACTGTACCTTTCGATTATTTTTTTTTTGTCAGTTTTTTATACTACGTCTCATATAATGAATAATACAAGTTGCAAGGTTTGGAGATTATTTTTATACTCCCATGCGTACTAATTAAGACATTATAACTGAAACAAACGCCTATTGTGAGGACCTTGACAAAACCCATTATTTGGACGGAATTTTTGGAAGGAATAAAAAATATGGGAAAACGATGGACTAAATGATCGATATTACCGCCAATAGAGATTATATCCCGGAAACCCCATTTTTAGACGACAGCGTAGAAGTTCCGCTGCCCGACCATAGTGAAGTCTTGAAAGCTATAGCTCGGCCTTAAAACAAGAAAGCCGCAGGAGCCGATGGCTTACGTGCTGAGCTCTTCAAGAATGGAGGCAAAGTTCTATTTGAATGCATTCATGAGTTTCTATGCAGAAAATAGTCGGAAGAATGCATTCCAAGCAATTGGAACCTCAGTGTGCTCTGCCCAATCCACAAGAAAGGCGATCCCACCATTTGCGCCAACTACCGTACGATAAGATAAGCCTTCTTAATGCCGCATATAAAGTCCTGTCGTGCGTATTATGTGAAAGGCTGAAGCATATCGTAAACCAGCTGATTGGACCTTATCAGTGTCGCTTCAGATCTGGAAAATCCACCATAGACCAGATATTTATGCTACGACAAATCTTGGAGAAGACCCTAGAAAAACAAATCAACACACACCATCTTTTTGTCGATTACAAAGCCGCCTTCGACAGTCCAATAAGGAATCATCTTTATTCCACCATGTCTGAATTTGGTATTCCTGCAAAGCTCATCCGCCTTTGCAGAATGACACTGAGCAACACCAACAGCACAGTTAAAATCGGGAAGAATCTCACTCTTCCATTCGATACCAAACGAGGTTTCAGACAAGATGATTCCTTATCGTGCGACTTTTTCAACGTAATGATGGAGAAAATCATCCGAGCTGCTGATTTGAGACGCAGTGGCACGATATTCTACAAAAGTATTATGCTGCTGGCGTATGTTGATGATATCGATATCTGGCCATAAAACGCGCGAAGTCAGTGCAGCACTCTTCAGATAAGCAAAAGAGTCGAGTCGAATGGGTCTTGCAGTGAACGCAGATAAGACGAAATACCGGGTGTCTTGGAAACCACGTCACGGTTGAAAATATCTCCTTAGAGATCGTTAAGGACTTCGTCTACCTGGGAATCAGCATAAACTCTTTCAACGATGTCAGTATTGAGATAAAACGGCGGGAGCACGCTCGCGCTATTGAGGAATGGCAATCGCGTTGGGAGCGAGCTAATAATGGGAGATGGACGTACCAACTTATACCGTGTATCCACGATTGGCTGTTGCGTAAATATGGCTCACTGGACTACTATATAACACAAGTAGTCACCAACCACGGATGTTTTTATCAGTACCTAAACAGGTTCCACATTATAGGTGATCCTAACTACCCAGAATGTCCTGACATACCTGAAGATGCAAAGCATGTAATTTTCGTCTGTCCCCGCTTTAGGGCAGAACTCGAAGAGATCACGGGGGTACAAATTGCTGTTGACAATCTGATACCGACGATGTGCCAATCCAAAAGTAATTGGTGTGCACTTTCGCCTGATTCCACAGTTGAAAACCCTCACAGAGATGACAACCAAGACAGGACGGAGGCAATCACAGACGATTGAGCTAAGTGCTCACGACGGCCTTCCTGACGTAGAACTACATCGGTGTCCCAAGAGGGCAAGCCGTCTTGACAGCGTGCAGGTTTAGTGAGTTAAATTCTCAAACTACCAGAAGCTTTCGATGCTTCCTGTACGAAAAATATTAAAAAAAAAGCCTACTTTAAGCACAACTGCTTGGCCTTTCAAGACAACATCCAAAGTAATTTATTAGACCGTATATAACTTCATTTATAATTGTTGTCATTCATTTTGGCGCCATTGTCCAACCCAAGATCCTACGTGAGAAAGAGATGCAGCTCTCAATCACCAAACCAATACCAAACATAGCACAGATATACAAGTATACATTGTGCAGGCACAATATATTTGTATATTCGGGTCACTAAAATAAGGGAACACTGAGCTGAAGTTATTATTTGGATATGCATTTGGGCCAACGCAGGTAAAAACTTGTATGGGAAAGAAACAAACTTTGACTCACCAAATCAAGAGACACGGTATACATGGTCCAATTTCAAACTTGGGAAGCTATAGAACTAAAGATCTAAAATAATTTCATGAAAAAATAAAGCAACGAAACTAAATAAAACGAAAACTTAAAGTATCTATCATATTCGATGATGCTTATTTGTTAAATCGCAGAATCTACACAATTATCGCGAGTTATATTTGCTATCACAATGAATGCGTTAAGTATTCAAATGTAATATCATTTTGCGTTTTAAGACATCCACCGAGTCAGAAAAATTTATCAAGCTCAAGTTACCATTGAAATCACTACACATACATCGCAAAGGGTGTCGTGAAGGGCACAATTAGAAGTGTACTGGCTCCGCTCCTAGGGATGTTGAAGTTCATTAAAAAAGGATGTAATAAATGAGTTTTTTTCGTATTACAATATTTCTTGAGTTTATCTTAAGATATACAAAAAATCTTAAGCTACTAACAAAAACCAAACCAAAGTTATGACACAAAAGTCAGTGAAGCTTTTAATAACTTTTATTTTATGGCGATTAAAAATTTTGAATTTAGATTTTCCAAAACATTGATATCACACTTAAGTTGTTATTGTTTATGAACACAGAAATATCGAGTCAATTCATTACTGTTTGTTGAATTTATGAAGGCTTTGCTATTTTGTTGATGTCACTTTTTATGAAAAATTGGGGAATTTTTATTGGGTTTTGCCAAATTTCTGACTAAGAATCTACAAGTATACTACAAATCAATATTATGTGCACATAACCAATTTGATTAATTTTTGTGAAATTTTTAGATATATTATAATTTTGATAGAACCACTTTGTATCAGAGGTAGACTTGATTTCGTCCGTTTGGGTTCATTTTCGAACTGAATATTTATTTTTAGAAAAAAGCTTATACATCGTTTAACATTACGGCAGGTCCAACACTATGGTTGTGGTTTTACACGCTATCCGACGGACAGATGCATACTGCCACTTCACCGAATGGGCCTTTCATATGGAGTGACAATGTTAATATACCACTTAAGCAGTACGCGTGGCACGCATAAAAAAAATCAGTGCAAATAAAAATGTAACGCACTGAATTTAATTTTGTGCGCTGTATCCGGGTAAAGTGAACGATGAAAACGCCGACAGTTGAAGACATTTGCATAAGTGTTAACTCAAAAAGACCCACTATCAACGAAACCATATTGGGAACATTGAGAATTTTCATGGTTAGCATATCAATGAAGTAACTTATTTAATTAATTGACGAAGAACAGCAAAAACCTGACTAAATTTTTCTCTCACAACATGAAATCCATGATATGACTCATCATAAATCTACGTAGCATCGTAGAGCATTCTGTGATTTCTTTATTAATATATATCTATACATAGATAAAATACTTGAACGTTTTTAGCATATTAAAGAGTTAACCAAAATAGCAGCGAAAAAACCCAAAATATTTAAGAACACAATTATTGAACATTATTCACCAAATTAATGAGCAGCAGCAGCGAGAACCTGTAGCAAAAAAGTTTTATTGCGGCAACATTTAAAAAAATATGTTAATTCCAATTTTAAGCCGAAACAAGAATGAAACAAAAGCGAAAATGACAAATAGCCAAACACACACGCACACACACATGCACGGAAACAAGCTAGCTGCAGCATGCAACTAAGTTGTTGACGGTAAAAGCTGCAACGCTGTCCAAGCGTGGTTTTACTTTCGTTGCAGCGGCTGGCTTTGGTTTTTCTGATGACATAATTTCAGGCATCTGCAAGCCGAAAAGCTAACCAGACAGACAGACAGCCTAGCAGTGAGTTTGTGTGCCGCTTACCTGTAGCATGAGCAACATTCAAGATGCGTGCGACACAGTAGCGCATATTTTTATGCTGCAACATTTTCGAGTTTTTGTTTTTTTTTTTGCACAGACTGTTGTTTTTTATGGCTCGACGAAAGAGAAAAAAAAAATAACAAACTAGCTAAAGACCACAACAGAAACAACAACAGAGCCAGTCAACAAAAAGCATGCAAACTTAAACCAGTTAATAGAAGTTGGTAACTTGTATTACTGCTTGTTTTTATGTATGGTAGTAGAGTGTTGTTGTTTTTGTTGTTTTTTTTTTTGTGTTTAATTCGTTTGCAAAATATTACCACATCGAACATTTGAAGCAAGCAAACAAAAAAAAACAGACAAACAGGGTTACCACTTTTAGTTAAAATTTAATAGTTTATATCAAATTTTTTAATAACTGTTAATGTACATATTAAAAATAAATATATACTAGCGATACCCTGCTCGCGTTGCTGCACCCGGCAAGTATATTGGAAATAATAAGTAAATTCAAAACTTTTATTAGTCCCTTAGTCTGACACCACGCTCATGATCCACTGCCCGTTATAGTTTCCCAGTAGCAGAACATCACTCCCAGGTGGCAATTCCATTATGAGCTTCAATGTCCTGTGATTTTAACTTCCATAGCTATTCTGTATAGAAAATTGGGCCACACCCCCTTTTCCGATGCACGTACCAGTTTTCCAGTAGAAAGACTTTGGCAATTAGTAAATCCATACTGAGTTTTATTGTCATGCGACGTTTAGTTCCAAAGCTATTCACTATCAAAAATTCGACTTGTGTGGTCGAAGCCGTAACCCCTTTTCCTATTCCCGTCCCAGTTCTTTTGTAGAAATACATTCTCCATTCTGAGTTTCAATGTTATGTGACTTCTACTTCCAAAGCTATTCGATACCTAAATTTGAATTATATCGGCAGTGCCACGCCCACTTTTCAAATGGTCACTCAATTTTGCCAGTCAAAGCACACAACTAAATAGTACGTTTTTAACGAGTAAAATTGATATGTGACTTATAGTTCGAGAGTCATACCTTAAATTTGGACTGCTGAAAAAGTGACACACCCCTAGTCCAACGCTCATAAATTTTCACCAGTGGAACGGCACGTGAAAATTTCATTCGAATATAAAATTTCGATGCTGTGTGACCTATAATTCCAAAAATATTCGATATCACATATTCGCAGAAGGAAGTATCCAATTTGGTCCAGTCGTTTTCAAGTTTTAAGCAACCGAACAAACCAAGATAGATAAGAATATAGATAGAGATACATATGTATACATATACATATAAGAGAGTGGGAACCCCAGCATATTTATATAGCTCTAACCATATGAACTAAAGTACTAAATTTTAGTCTGATAAGAACCAATCCATTTGAAATATAAAATTTTCATTAATTTGTGGGCGGTAAAAGGAGGTGTGGCAAAAAATGTTCACATACGAACCATGGTACGGCCAATAAGAACGCAATAAAGAAAACCTCAGCAAATCTGACGCTCCGTTCTTGAGTTATGGAATTACAAACACAAATCACGACTGTTTTTATGTATATAGATATGGGAAAATCTTTAAAATGCCATTTCCGGAACCAATGGGCCAATTTCGTGCAAACTTTCCCAATGTACCCTGAAATTTTGGTTGAAATCGATCGACCCGTTCCGCAGTAAGTGGTGACATAAAAATGTACACTACTTTTTATATAACTAGATTTCATATTTACAACCATAAAGTAATGCGCACATACTTTTCATGCTATAAACAATACAATGTATTCTGCTATTCCTGGTTAGCTTATATGGATTAACTACTTTCATCAAATTAGCATAACCATTATTTTGTCGTGGCCGTGGTACCATTACACATAAAAAAGAGGCATAAAAATGGATCTTGATAAGTGTTTTATCAAAACTTTAACCTTTGTAATGTGAGCTTAGCAACACTGCTAATAAAAGCTTTTACTCAGCTACTTGATAAGAGATTGCAGCACCGCTGCTTCTGTTTGGCACCACTGAGTTTCCTCGTTCGTGTTTTCGTATAAAGACGAAGTGTCACTTATTTTGCGGGAGTACTTCGTCATAGAAACTAATTTATATTTATTTACATATGCTTTTGTTTATATATTTAATTATTTTTAGCATTTTACTCTAGGGAATTTCATTAAAAAAGAAATAGATTCTGTCTATATGACAATTAACATTGTTGTTGCTTCATTAGCTCATATTTTCGATCATGCTTATAAGCAAGGCGTAATCAAAAAGAGCTTTTAAGCCAGTGGTGCTCAACTCACGGTTCAAACAACAACAAAGAGAGCTTTCCGAGTGCACAGCTTTACACTGAAACAAGAAGTTGTCAAAATCTCTAGCAACATTTGGTGCAAGGAACTCTTGTCGAGTGTTGGATTTTCAATATAATAATTATTTTTTTATTTTTGCGTTTGTTTTTCGCTATTTAACATAGAAAACAACAAGCAAAAATGTATTAATGCTTTTCCTGAAACATTGCAATATATTACGCAATATGCAATTGCAAATTATTACGAATATACGTAATATTCATAAATAAAACAGCGAGCAACACCCTCACCGCCTGAACGCTCAAAGCATACTGTAGGCTTGGGTAGTTCATGAACGAACTAGTTCAATTGAACGATTCCCACTCATGAACTATGTGAACCATGATACAATTACCAGGTAGTATTAATCGCTTCTTTTACTCGTTGCTTTGGGCATATAGTGTCAAATAGCAGTATTGCAATCACAGCAAGAAGTAAAAGGGGATATTGTTGTTTTTTATACTTAAACCAATCATTTCAAATATTTAGAAATTAAATCTCTGTTTAGGTTTTGTTTGGTTTTTTATATTTAATACAAATATAATGAAATGATTAAATTGAAGTATTCATCTTTATTTTACATATTAAGACTCCCTCATGTAAACCTTAAAAACTATTTGAAGACTGCATCAACAATAACGACAAAACCCAACAACACCAACAAATTGTTAGAAAAGTTAGTATAAAGTTGCACACAGTTGTATAATATAAAAGTAAGTACAACTGTGTTGGCAGTGTCCGCGATAGCGCAAAAGTTCTTATATGTATGTTTGTATGTATGTATCACGCTTGAAACATATAGTAACAAATTCGTTCTTGATGTAAGCAACTTGATGATATCGCGATTGTATTGTTTTACGCTTTACCAAAAAGTGCTCAACCCGCTAAAAAAAGGTTTAATTTCAAAAATATGAAAAATTGTTACAAAAATCGCGCTTTTTTCATTTGCAATAACACAATAAGCAGCATTGTTTGCACCTACTTTCTATATTTTGACACTATATGCCCATATTGACAGTTTTTCCACAGCTGATTTTCAGCGATTAATACTACCTGGTAATTGTATCATGTATGTGAACTAGTACAGTGTTTCTCGTTCTTTTAGTTCATTTTAGTTCAATTGATATGAATTGCAGCGAATAGGAACAAAACGAACGAGGGCAAGAATAACTTAATTTACCATGCTATGGTTTGAGTCCTTGGTTTGAGACACTTTTTGTTTATGCATTAATACAAATGGTGAATTTGATGGATATCACATATTCATACCAAGTTTGTTTCATTTTGTAAACCTGGACATGAACGAGTAAACGAAATGAACTAAAAGACCTAACGAACTAAAAGAACTAACGAACTAAGAGAACAAACGAAGTAAAACATCCAACGAACAAAAAAAAAAGATACAATATACCGTGTATACAGTAAAGAAGTGAAACTTCTTCTTTGTATACACTCTTTCTCTTCTAGAATAAGAACCATTTTAGTGTAAAGGCTCGATTATGCAATCGTAAAGCTACGCAACGTAACGTGGCGTAGAGTTCTGTCTGGAATAGAACCCTTCGCTGCGCTAGGTTACGTTAAAATTTCACTAACCACTTACACGTATTTTTCATAAGATAGAACTCTACGTCACGTTACGTTGCGTTGCTTTACGATTGCATAATCGAACCTTAAAGGCAAAATGAGAGCTTTTTAAGCAAAAAAGAAAAAAGTTTTTATAATTTTCTATTTATTTAATATTCATGGGTATGGACCTATGGCCGAAAAGCAATTAATTCGATAACCAATTTGCGTCGTATTTACATATACATAGATGTGAATACAGAATTCAACTTGATTTATTTTTGATTCAACATATGTACGTATTAATATTACTTATATCAAATTATACTTTCTATTATTAATAATATTTCGATATAAAATTATAAGTATAACTACAATATGTTTAAAATAGTTATCTATTGAAAGAACTTATTCCAACTTTTCTTACGCACAGTCTCAAGTTGGCGTCATGGGCGACAGCATATGCTTCATGAATTTGGGTTTCTGTATAATTTTATATCGCAATATTATGAATATAATAATATAATATGTGTAATATGAGCAAAATTCATAGAGGTTATATTAATATATTGAATTAAAGATATAGCAACGTTGGTATTCTAAAAAAATATTGGCATGAGAGTCTACTTTGCGAAAATCATAATGCGCTGAGGGCGACTCTCTTATTCACTTCTGCTTCGCTGAATCTTTCTCTCTTCTACTCGAGTCATGGCAACCCCCCTGTCTACCACACATAGAACGCAACCAGCACACAATCTGCGGCTTTTGCCACCCAGCGGTAATCGAAGCGCTTCAAAAGCACTAAGTAAGCGCTTCTGCCATAGCGCTTCACACATCTGAAGCGGTTTTTAAGTAAACCAAATTCATATTAAAATTTACTAGTAAGCCCGTATGACGTTAAAACGCCAAAATGCGCTCGCGATATCTTCGTTGTGAGGCTTAATAGCACATCTATTCTGTCGTTAACTAAAATTTACCGTAGCACGTCTCCTGAGCGAGTTATAATTCAACGATACTAAATTTCTGTTGGATAAGCTGCTATCTTCACGACCTGACCTTCCGTGCGTAGAATTGGGCTTATCACCCAATACAGATGTCTTAAGAAGAGGTATAGGATGTTTGAATTAGCTGTGCAAAGTATGCTCTCCTTCAAATGAGCTGGCGGCGATGCCAGTAAAGGCTCCTGGAATAGCGATTTTGCATGAACTTGCTATTTTGTGGCTAGTGTATCAATATAAAATATATTTGTACGTTTTTCGCTTCGCTCAACTGCTTTAATAATACAATAGCTAGTATGAAATTAAAAATTTGAGAAAAAAATTGATCACATAATTTTAGGCATTAAATAGAAATCTGGCTTTCTTCGTAGAAGATTGTTTTGGTTTTCTTATTTAAATACAAAATTTTTAAGAAAAAAAAGATACAGTATACCGTATTTCTTTCTTTATTATTATTATTATTCTTATTATTATTATTCTTTCTTTATTATTATTATTATTCTTATTCGTATTATTCTTTCTTTTCTAGAATAAGAACGATTTTAGTGTAAAGGCTTGATTATGCAATCGTAAAGCTACGCAACGTAACGTGGCGTAGAGTTCTATCTGGAATAGAACCCATCGCTGCACTAGGGAGAAAACTCAGAGCGTAGCTTTATTGAAAGTTTGAGAGCGAGAGTATGATCGTGAGAAAATCAAGTGTTGCATATTCCGCATATTAAGAGAATAATTTCTTAAAAAGGGATTTTTTTATTTTACATAACTACAATGAGCGATTTTTTTGCCAATCGGTGGAGCTTCAGGTGCATTTATAAATTTGTTTCACAGAACAATGTCAAGGAGTTTCACAGAACAATGTCACAACAATAAATCTACCTCAACTGTAAACTTGATCTTAACTTTCATTTTTATTTCTGCCTTAAAAACTAAAAATCAAAAATTACCGGTTATTTTGTACTCAAAAACTATGGGACAAATTTTAGTTATTATTTTTGCTTTAAAAAAAATAAGCCTTATAAATACTTTTTTGTTTAAAACTTTAAATGTGAAAAGATAACTAAAACTTTCACACACACATTATACTTACTATTATTAATAGTAAATAGTTCGATATAAAATTATATAACTAAGATATGTATAAAATAGTTATCTATTGAAAGAACTTATTCCAACTTTTCTTGCGCACAATTATCGCAACTTGCATTTGCGTAAACTTGCATAAACTTGTATCTTATATTCTTTCAGTTCTTCTTTGCTTGTAAAATACATTTTTAATGAAATGAAGGTCGTACTGTAGTTACTTTTATCTCCATACAAACATTTTTGACTCTACACTAATAGTTCGGGTGTAGAATTAAATGCTAAGAAATTTTCGTTTCTACAGCATACTACGCTTTATTCAAGAATGATAGAAAAATAAATTACGCATTGCGCAGGTCCGTTATGTTGTTTACTTTTCATTTTGACATTTCAAGCTACGAACAAAGTATTTTTTACGATCATGACGTCACGCTAGACCAAGTTTGTTTCTTGAATCTTTTGCCATTGTTTCATATTTGTTCACATTTTTAACAAGACTTGACAGAAAGCCATATCGTAAGCTCATATCGTAAGTCTATCGTAACGTAGATGCGCAGATCGTAGAAAATTATTTTTACTATCTGCGCAATCTATTTTTCTATCATTCTTGGGCTTTATTCATAAACATTTTTTCATTCGCTGCTCATGTTTGTAAGGTTTGTGTCCGAACTAAAGAAAATCTCTACAAAAATTAAGAATTCTAATGGATTTGCAATGGCCGCCACATAAAAAAAATGCTGCAAAGGGCGCATATGGAGCATGTCTTTGATATTAAACGAAAAGACAAACAAAAAACATGGTTGCGAAAATGTTTATGAATAGCGTTTTCTTGTTTAAAGTTACACTGCCTCTAAAATGTGTTTATGAATAAGGCTGTTATATTTTCCCGCTAGGAGCGCTGTTTATTTTCCCGCTGGGCGTCTACAGCAAAAGTAGTTTGATTAATTGGTATGAAGACATCATTTACATATGAAGACCTTAGCCCAGCATATAGCACGTTGGCTTTATAAAACTGAGATTGTATGTTCGATACTCAGCGCTGACAAAGAAATTTTTTTCAGTCTTTTATACAATGTATATCTCTCTCATTCTATCTACTGCACAACATATCTTTCTTCTCTCTCGTGTAACGAAATGAAGTAAATTGACCTTGAAATTTCACTCCTCAATATTCTCGTTCAAATTTCGAAGCGCCGCCTAAGAAGTTTCACTTCAAAAGAACGAACGAACTAAAAGAACTAAATGAACGAACTAGTTCATTACATACGATTGAACTAAAAAGAGCGATCTTTGTGGTGAACTAAAATGCCCAATAGGGCGTATCGAATTACAATTTTTTTCGAATTTCACATTCTAAGAGGTCTCAAAAGTTGCATGGGATTGTCAATATCACCCAAAAAAAATTTTAAGAAAAAAAAACGATGTCTTCCTGCCCCGCAAGGACAAAGTTGTTTTTTGAGGAAAACAGTAAAAAATAACGACCTTAGAATGCTTTGACTTTTATAGGAAAAACTACGTATGGCTTAAAGCAAAAGTAAGTATAGGCTTAAACTAACAATATATTGGCAAACACGATGCCACTCACGATTCTTATCCAAAGTGTCCTGTGTGAAGGATATTCGAAGCAAAAGTTGAAATCGAGATAGCACAGAACTTTTGATTGTAACCCAATAGTCTAAATTTTGGTGGTATTGATTATACTGCTAACGTTTTCCTTAAAGTTGCCGAATTAATAATTAGCATAATTTTTGCATATGCATTTTCCTATTTTTGAGAAATGTTTACTTGAATGCAATTTTTTAACTTTTTCAAAAAAATGAATATAAGATTTTATATCTCGGGTTCCAGAAATGGTACCGAAGAAACTTTGCTCAATTTGGATTCTTCAAATATTTCTTAACAACACCTTGTCTAAAAGTTTTAATTTAAAATACCAGCTTAAGGCCACGATTTTATTTTCTATATTTATTTTTTTTGGGTGATCTTGACAACCCCATGTAACTTTTGAGACCTCTTAGAATACGATCTAAATTTTTCGATACGCCCTAATGCCCAAGCCTAGCATACTGATTTGAAATTTAAAGCACAGCAGAAAAATAAACTTTTACGCAGTGTACAAACACAGCGAGCCGATTGCTACTTCGTGTGCAAAAGCTCAACAACACACGATGCCCGCGGGCTATGGGAAACCATGTAGTGAGCACCACTGTTTTCAACACACATTGGAAAAGAAAGAAACAGCTTTGTACTGCTTAATGCAGCGTTTATGAATAATTTTCTATGAAGTTGTTTAGATGGTATCTAATCTCATTTTAATAAATTTTTAGGGTAGGTTTTAAAAAATAAAGTATGCAATAGCTTAAGTTAAGAATGACGCTTTGAATTAGTAAAAGAATTATTAAAATCGGTTCAGTAGCTCTTTAGTTTAGCGTACACGAAGATACGTGATAAGCCTTATATAATAGTATAGATAACAGCCATTCTCAATCTGGCAACTCTGCAATTGATCTCAGTTAACGTTCACTCAAACTGCATCATGTAAAATACTAGTTTTTAAAATTATGTTGTTTAACGCAATCACCTCCCCAACTATGCAGGGATATTTTAATTTTATTGCACTCGTATAATTTCCACTCGATGTGCTTTTAATAGCTTAACAACTGGAGTTAATAGCAACCTATTACTAGAACATTCCAAGAAAAAATAAAATATTACTTGACCTTAACTGAACTTTTTCTAGAATTATTGCTGTTTTAATGACCATTCAGCTTATAAATTCCGCAATAATTTTTTATCAGTTATAATTATTTGTTAATTGTATGAATAAAAATGCAAAGTCTACAGTCTTCCCTAGAACTATACAACTAGTTATATGAACTTTCTTTACCTAGTTATGCAATTTAGTAAATGTAGCCATCTTGTTTTAATTGACTGAAATATTAAAAATTTGTATACATTACAGTTATGTACTTTTGGGCATATTTTACAATAACAAATTAAATGGTTTATTCAAGCGAAAAAAAAAAATATTTTCTTACTTATAGAAGGTTTTCAGTAGAAACCTCAAGCATATTTATTTTGTTCAACAATTCAGTGGAACAATATTAAGAACATGAAGTAATTGAACCATAACAACAGAGCAATAATTTTCAAGAGATCAGACAACGCGATTATGATATATTAAAAAAAAAACAAAAAATAAAAATTTAAAAAAAAAATTACATTTTTTTTAATGTTTTGTTAACTTTTTAAGAAAACCCATTCGAATATTTTCAGTGCATACATTTGTACTCTTTGGTTCACCAATTTACCATTTCCGACCATTTCCTGAATACTATGCTTATTAGGTCAATACCTATGAGGTCTCCAACGATTATATACATACATAAGCTTTTAAGTCTTGCGCCTTGGCAACACTAAGCATTGTCAGATGAATTTCGACAATTCCATTCGAAAATTTGCCATTTGATAGCATAATCGTACTCACTACGTTTTAATGTATGTGGGCTTATTGTGTGGTTTACAGTGGTTTGAAAAATTTATTTCAGCAAAAAATTAAATTAACAAGCAAACATTTTCGGTTGATGATTTTTTACATTTTCAATGTAGATTGATAATAAAAGAATGCATCGATCTAATTTGTTCAATTTTTGGTGCTGAAGCTCCTCACCCAGCGACTGTAAAACCCTGGTTCAATGGGTTCGAGCGTGGTCCTTATTCTCTTCAAGATGAATTTCATGAAGGTCGTCCAAGAACCGCTGTTGCGGCAGAAGACATCAATGCTGTGCGTCAAGTAGACCGGCATTTGACCTACTCTGAGGTAGAGTCATCTTTGAGCATTAGTGGAACTAACATAAAACATGGTCCAATAAGTCCCAAAACTAAGTAATAAAAAACTTTTTTTCCAAATATTCTTCTTTATTCATCAACATAGGTTCCTTCAAGAGCAATACTTTCATTCCACTGCTTTTCTAACTTTTCAATACCGTTTTTGTAGAACGATTTTTGCTTCGCCTCAAAATACGGTTCAATTTCAGCCATCAGCATATTTTTGATGTCAGCAAAGAGCCAATAGTCACTGAGGTCCAAATCTGGCGAATACGGTGGATGAGGAAGCAATTCGATGCCCACTTCGTGGATTTTCGTCATCGTTTTCATCAATTTGTGACACGGTGCAATGTCTTGGTGAAAAAGAATTTTTTTCATCTTCAAATGGGGCCGATTTTTCGCGATTTCATCCTTCAAACGCTCCCACAACGCTATATAATAATCGCTGTTGATTGTTTTTCCCTTTTCGAAATAGTCGATGAACAAAATTCAATGCGCATCCCATAATACAGATGCCATAACCTTTCCAGCCGACTGTTGTGTTTTTGGTCGCTTTGGCCTGCTTTCATCGGTTGCTCTCCACTCAGATGACCACCATTTTGATTCCGGTGTGTAATGGTGGAATCATATTTCATCCATTGTCATATACCGACGCAAAAATTCATGTTTATTCCTTGTAAACAGTGCCAAACAGCTCATCGAATCATCGACACGTTGTTGTTTTTGGTCCGGTGTGAGAAAACGCGGCACCCATTTCGATATCTTCAGAGCCTCAGCTAGCTCGTGCACCTTCACTTTACTAGGGATGGGCAAAAACGGTCGGTATTTGAGTGCGATAGGTTTTTTTTTAAAAAAAACCGGTTTTTTCGGTGTTTTTTTTAGATATGAAACACCGCAACACCGGTGGAAAATGTCAAAAACCGACCGAAAAATGCAACCGGACAAAAACGCGGCAAAGATAAAAAAAAGCAAATAAATGAAAATTTCCAATAAGCAATTGAGTTTGTCTAAAATGAAAAGTGAAGTGTGGCGTTATTTTAAAAAAATAAATGATAGTTTGGCAGAGTGTAATCTTTGCAACAAAAGATTGAAAGTGTCAGGTGGCACATCAAATATGCGCCAACATCTAGGGAACAGGCACTCAGTGAAGATGCCAAGAAAGGTGAGCTTTTTTAGATATTTTACTTTTTTAAATTATTTTTTGTTGTTTTAGCAATCGGTGATCCACGATGATTCTGACTCTGACTCTTGCCCCTCTACGGCAATTTCATCGTCAATCCGCAGTGGTTTGTCTGGTTCCCACGAAAGTTCGTCGCCTGCTGCTGTTGGTACTTCGCTAGTTGCAGCTACTGCGTCCTCTGACATAGTAAATCTATGTAACGTTTCGCCTAATGCTGTAGCCATTGCACCGGTATCTGTCACTGCTTCGTCGAGCTCTCCTGCTGCCTCAATAACTCGATAAACCAGGTGTGTCTACCCGAAGAAGTGGTCAGCCCACGTTGTTTGAGGTTACGGACAACATATCTAGCTATTCAAGTAATTATCATTAGTGGTTTATGTTAGATTAAACGAACTTCAAGGATAATATACATATGTACCCACCAATGTGGGTGTGTATACCTTGTAAGTGCGTTTAGGGGGAAGGCAGATATGGATGTATATACATATATACTTCAGATGTTTAAGTTCATATTATATATAAAAAACTGTTTCAGGTGGAGGACGGCGACATATGGAAATTACGATGGGCATAATGTATTATATTTGCAAGAACAACTTGCCGCATTCCCATATAGATACCCTCGGGTTTCTGCATTTGATGAAAATAGTTGCACCTTTGTACAAGCCCCCATCAAGGCGAACAGTAAGTACAACCCATTTTGCAATTTTGACAAAAATTTACTTTTTTATATAAATCTATCCATTTTTTTTTTTATAAAATTTAGTTAACAAGAATGGTAGAAGCGAAATATATCCAAGTTTCGGACCACTTAAAAGAAAAAATGATAAATGTAAAACACATGTCATTGACCGCCGATCTGTGTACCATCAGTAACTCTTCTAGGAGTTTCCTTGTCGTCACTCTTCATTTTGTGGGTAAGAATTTCAATGTATGAAACACTAGAAATACTGAGTCTGATTTAGTTTCTGCACCGAGAAAGAAAAATAGTAAATCCAAAAATTTAAAAATTAGCAAAAATTATTTTTAAGAAATTTTACTGGGTTTGAATTTATTTAGACAAATTCTTTCTCCGGCAGAAAATAACCAAACAGAGTCTGTCATGCTGGGTGTGAGAAGACTCGTAAAAGCACACACGGGCCAGAATATTTGTGATCATCTAAGGGCAATTTGCACCGAATTTAAGATTAACAGCGAGAAAATAGTGGCCATGTGCACAGATGGTGCCTCAAATATACTTTGCGCAGCAGAACTATTTTTGGGCAAAGGCAAAAACTTAATTTGCTTTGCACATACTCTAAACTTAGTGGTGCAAGCTGGTCTGGAGGATATCGCCAATAGTTTGCTTTTATCGACTTTAGATAAAGTGAAAGATGTAGTTGCGTTTGCTCGAAAAAGCAACAATTTTATGGATGCACTTCGCGCCGAACAAACAAAGGATGGAATTTCTGAGGGTATGCAGAAAACGTTCATTCAATCGCTAAAAACACGATGGAGCTCAACCTTTTATATGATTGAGCGATTTGTAGAACTTCATCCTTATGCTGTGAGAGTTTTTTCAAACATAAGCTTCGAGAACGCACCTCAAATGCTCACTTGGAATGAGCTTTCAATTCTACAAGAGATCATCAAAGTTTTGCGGCCGTTTGAAGAAGCCACCACAGAAATTTCTGGGTCGAACTACGTCACGGGCAGCCTAATAATGCCCCTTATTGCTTGTCTTTTGAATTTCTTGGATAATCCTTCTTTTTCTACTGCTCCAGCCAAGCAATTGTGCCTAATATTAAAAGAAAGGCTAATTTTTTATAAGCAAAAAAACTACGACAGCAATGTATTGCTAAATTCAACAACACTTTTGGATCCACGCTTTAAAAATGTTTACTTAAAGGCGACAGTGGCGGCTGACTCGGTGTCGAAAATTGTAAGAGATATAAAAATTCTTAAAAAGGAAGCGGGCGAAAAGGAAGAAGAACCAAGACACATTTCACACAGTGCCCTTTGGTCGTCACATGAACAAACTTTTTCGACTGTTGTACGTAATGAACATCCAGATCGGAGTACTATTGTGCCAAGCGAGCTAACGATGTATATTAGGCAGGCAATTATGCCACGAGAAACAGACCCTATCAAGTTTTGGAAAAATAACATGGCATGTATTGAACATTTATCCACAACCGCCCTTAAGTACCTTATACACGGTCAAAAATATTGGTTTAAATTTAAAACCTTGAGGGTTTCTATATTTATCCAAACCCAAAAAGGTTTTAAATTAAAAACCCTTGGGTTTCAAATTTAAAACTCCGCGGTTTTGATTTCAAACCGAGAGTTTATTTTTAGAACCCTTGAGTTTACATTTGAAACCGTATGGGTTTACTTTTTAAACCCTAAAGTTTAAAATATAAACCTCAAGGCCAAATTTTAAACCTTTCGAGTTAAAATGTCTAAATACATATAGTTTTAAACTTTTTGAGTTTATTTTTTAAACCCTAGAGTTTAAAATTCGTGAATCTTCCGAAAGTAAACCTTGACGAGTTTAAGAAAGAAACCGTAGGGTTTAAAAAAGTAGGTTTAAACCCAAAAAGAGTTTTAATGTTTTCATATTAAAACCCAAATTTTCGACCGTGTAGTACCAGGCAGCTCAGTGGCCTCTGAGAGGCTTGTTTCTACAATCAATGATGTTGTTTCCGACGAAAGAAGTCGCCTAGTGGATTCACACATTACGCAAAGAGTTTTTTTAAATCGTATAGACGGAAAATACTGGTCCAAATGCAAGTAAATCCATCAGATGGATCTTATGATTGAAAGCAACACCGTTAGTATTCATGCGATCTCACTTACATTGAATTTCCTATTTTATTTCAGTCAACTTTAGTACCCTTATCTTATATAGAATTAGTAAACAGTAATATACTTACTATTTTATTAGTTAAAAGTGAATATATACATTGATCTCAAATGCTTTAGAAGCCAGAAAATTTCAATTGTTTTACTTCTTAAAAACCATGATACACCCAGCAGAAAAGTGGACCAAATTTGAAATAGTTCTGAACTAGTTCCAAAAAATACCAGTACTAGTTCCTCTACAATATCCTTCAACATTGATCGAACTGACGCTTTTTGCGGGTTAATGTCATAGGAAAAGACAATTGTCTCCATAAACACTCCTTTTCCCCATATTTGAACTAGTTCATTAGGAACATTTTTAAACTGGTTGCTTTCGCAGAAGGCTGGAAGTGGTTCTTTTTTAACTAGTTTTAAAGTGAACATTTGAAAAGTGTGAAAATTTAGTGAACTGGAACAAAGGTCCTAAAGACCTAATTTGTACGATCTTTTCCATCCTTTTCTGGCTTGGATTTTTTCCATCCCCAATGTCTATAGACATTTTTTTTTGTCTTGTTATTATTTTTTCTTGAGCCCAGTCTATTTTAAAAAATAGCCACAACGCGTTTATTTTTTCAGCAATACTTTTGAAAACAAAATCAAAGTTTGTTCTACACTGAACGCCTTTTGCACTTTTTCAGAGCTACTTCGATCTGCGCTAGAAATGAACGAGTTCACTTTTTCAATTGCCTCTAAAATAACTGCTGGGCAGTAACAAGGTAGATGCCTCAGAATCTAGCTCTCTTCAGATATGTTCTTCTTACTTTTCTCAAACAAAGGAAAATTTGTCAAAAATTTTTAGAGTTTTGTTTTGATTTTTTGAAAATAATTTGTTTTGTTTTAATTTTTTTTATATAAATGACAGATAAGAGCTACTTGAAAATAAAATTCAATTTATATTTTGAAAATTATTTGAAAGGTTACTTCGATATGGCGACAGAACAGAGCTACATTAAATATTTTTCTCTACCTCGCATCTACCTTACGATTGTATCATGTTAAAAACTGAGTTTTCTTTTGAACTTTTTCTTATAAGCTATATAATAAAAAATAAAAAAAACACACCTCTCAAATTTGCTTTATTTTAAAGTGAAAATTGTACAATAGAAACATTGGATTTTTTAGAATGTGCAATATTTAATGAACGTTCTACTTAAAATAAAGTCAATGAAGAATTTTTAGAAACTAGTGATAAAACAGTTCTTTTTTTTTAACTGTATGTAATAGTAGATACAAAATATTGCGAATTTTCTAAAAATGTTTGATAGATTTAAGGCAGGATAAAAAACCTACAAAAATTTTGTAAGCTGCTTTTAAAAATAATTCTTTAACGCTTTCATGCCCAATGTAACCTGTAGGCAACATTCATATTAATGCTCATAAAATCATTGTTTATAATTCTTTCACAATTTTTTGTTTGTTGGCCAATTATTTAATATGTTTTGCAAGCTTACTGACAGAATTTCCATTATAAGCATTGTCAGTAGTTTTTTTAATAGCTGTTCTTCGTAACACGTCCAAAAAAATATTCGCAAAAAGTGAGTGTGCATTAAAATAATATAAAAATAAAACGATATTAATTAGTTGAAAATAGACGTGCAAAAAACATAGAATAATAGTTAAAAAGCTTTCAGATTTTTCTCAGGAAACTTCATATTAGCAAAATTCATCATCTCATAAAAAACAAACCATAATACATAGGACTTAAAAATTGATACCACTTAGGGCCAGTTTTTCAGTGCGGGTTTAAACTCTAGTCAAATTAAACCGAAGTTAACTCACCAAAATTGGACGTTTAAACTCGGTTTAAGCAAAAAAAAAGCACATCATATGATAATTTAAGTCAATTCAACTAAAACGAATGCTACAATATTCAGTTAAACCGACTTTCGACGTACCTTTTTGGTGAGTTAAGCTCAGTTTAATTTGACTAGAGTTTAAACCCGCACTGAAAAACTGGCCCTTAATGTTTACGTTTATACATATAAGAATCTGTATGGCCTTACAAATATTGTAGATCATCCCAAATAAATTCGGACATAAAAGGGTTAGAGTACAATGTGTATATTTCTAAAAAATATCTTTAAAAAACGGTCGGTTTTTGGGAAAACCGGTGTTTTACTTCGGTTTTTAGTTTCGGTTGAAAACCAAAATTTGAAAAACCGGTTAACCGAAAAGTAGGTTTTTTTTGTCAATGTGCCCATCCCTACACTTTACGGGCGGCCAATACCATTTTGTGTACTTTTTTATGTTTTGTGGAACAATTGCCTCAGTTGGGCGTCCTGAACGTTCAGCATCATTTGTGTCTGTACGACCAAGTTTAAACTCAGCATACCATCGGCAAATGGTTGCTTTTGACGGAGCAGAGTCCGAATAACACTTTTGAAGCCATTGCTCAGCTTGGACGATATTTTTTCCCATCAAAAAATAGTGATAAATCAACACACGGAATTGCTTTGAATCCATTATTTTGAAAATATCAACAGTAGCGTCACTTAAACCACTGTAACTTCTAAACTAAACGTTAGATTGTCATGAAATTTTTACACGTATTGTTTAAAGGTTGGAACTATCGAAATATTTTATTATTAGTCTTGGGACTTATTGGACCATGTGTTATATTCAATTTTACATGAGCACTTAGATGTCCAGAAAATTTGTTCCCGTTGGATACCCTATAATTTGACGGTTTCTCAAAAAAAGGCTCATGATGCAAGGAAATGCTGAAAAAATACAGCAGTGTTGGTTTGAAACACGTCTACGTCATAACCGAAGGCGTTGAATCATGGATCTACAGATTCTACACTTATAAGGCCGAAACAAAACTAGTGTTCAAGAATGATAGAAACAAGATTACGCGTTCCTCAAATGCGAAAGAGAGAGATCATGACGTAAAATGGTTACCTGTTTTATTACGAAGTTCTTTAACACGGCTTGCGGGTAGAGTGAAATGGTAGAAATCGTAACGTAACAGTGTGGATTTTTGTGTATGCGTGCGATTACAGAGTGGACCAAATAGTATAAATAATAAACTTTTGATCTTTGAGCAAACTTCAAATGAACAGACTTGTCTGTCTGTCTGTCTGATGGCTATAGACTGCAAAACTACTGGACCAATTGAGCTGACATTTTAGCAGTAGATTTGTATTCAGTACAAGATGGTTTAGGGAAAAACATTTTGTGACACCCCCATTTACCGCCCACAAATACTTTATTTCAGACGGTTTTAGTCGTATTAGACTAAAATTTGGTAATTTAGTTTACATGCTTACTGTCGGCAACTGTACTAAATCTGGGTAATGTCCATCTACTAGAAAATTGGGATGGGTATAGAATAAGAGGATGTGGCTCCGCCCATACAATAAAAATTTTTAGTATCGAATAACTTTGGAAGTAAAAGTAACATTACTTACATATAAATTTAAAATGGAGTTACTATTTGGTCCCGTTACTGGGAAACTGTAACGGGCAGTGGAAAATGACAGTGGTGTCAAACTATGGGTCGAAGAAAAGTTGTCAATATAATTATTATGTTCCGATATAGTTGCTGGGCGCAGAAGCGCGCGCCGGAAAAAACTAGTTTATTATATTTATAAAAATTAAAATTGTAAATATTGAACATTTTTGTATTGGACAGAAAACTAAAAACCACTGAACGAATTTAAGTGAAATTTTTACTATTCTAATTAAAAATTGTTTATAGATGGTTCTTATGTAATCAGATTTTTTAAATATTTGATAGCATAGAAGTTCTTCGCTAAGAAACTGGTTTCAATTGGAATTATGAGTAAAATTCGGCGTTTTCACTGATTAACAACTGTTTTTTCATTGTTACACACACAAAACGAAATGTCAGCTCATGGAATGCAACACACATACACAAAAACAAACATCAGCTCATGGTAAAAACTAAGAAACTAGCACTGAACACATTCAATTCTTAGCTAAAATATGGCAACACTTACGCTACTCAAAGAGAGATCCGCCAGCCGTCGGAGAAAAAATAGAATTGATTCTATTCTGGCGTTTTTCCGTCGCGGATTTCTACGGCCATTTAATTTGTGGCGGCTACATATATTTTCATGTCATGTATTTTGTTGCATAGCGCACACGACAACCGACAGCCTCTATGGTTCTGTTCGGGCTCTAACTCGAGCAATGGAGAGACTGTTAATGCTGAATGACATACAACCAATTGTCTCGGAAAATTGAAGAAAAGCAAACACCAAAGGAAGATCATTCTCCATTACGACAATAACAGTTCCCAGTCATCAGCTCAAACAATAGTTTTTGAGCATTAAAAAAGTGGAATTGATCCGCAAACTCCCGACTTGGCATTTGATGACTTCTTCTCTTTTCTTCACATTAAGAACAGTGGCGAGCGTTTTTCTACGCCCGAACAGTCCGTTGAGACCTTGAAAAACCTGCTTTCGAAGGTTCCAACATAAGAGTGGAAAAACTGAAGGGTATTGATCATCTTGAGGGATACTTTGAGAAACAAATAAAAGCATTTTCAAAAGCAACCCTTGTATTGTCTTGGAAATAGTAATTTCATCAAAAATAGTTATCAGAACAAATACGGATAGGATTAATAGATGGTGGGCTTTGAAATCTCCCATGAAAGTTTCAAAATTGTAACGCGTATATTGGATCTAATAGAAGATCTAAACGGCGGTCTTGGTACTCGAGTAGGTAGCGCACTTAACTGGATCTCCACGAGTCTCATGTTCGAACCCCGACCAGACCATGGTCATACGCTTTAGCCTTTTTTCATTTCTTTCAAAAGTTATAGGTGGTGTTTGTGTTTGTTATTGAAATTAGTGAAGAGAAAACTTGCTCATATTCACTTAACTGTCTCTTCTTTCCCACTAATCTATTACCACATTTCAAACCAAGGCAGGCTTGACTGAATAGAGGATATAACACCTGGATGTGTTATATGTATGTAGGATATTATCCTACATAAACGAAAACTACAAAAGAATAACTAGAAGCTATTATATCGAAATTGAGAACGATAGGAATACTACTAGAATACTACAAGCAAAAATGAACAGGATTGGACATCGTTCGATTGTAGATCCCATATCCCTATAATCCTTTTGGTCCAACCGCATATCCGAGTAGTGAGGAGAATTTTAATTCAAACTTTATAACCTTCATTATTTTAAAAATATTTCTATAGCTCTTTAGACAACAGCCATTATTTTGTTCTTTAGAGAATTTTGTTGTTTTTTAACTTGTCCGAACAAATTTATCAAAATATTTCTTAATCTGCACTTGGAGGAGTACCTGTTTTAAGCAGTTCTAAAGGAGTTTTTGCCATGAATTCTTGATCTCAGCCAAATTTAATGTCATTTGCTTTAGATGCCACTATGTTGTCACCACTTTTTTATATTTAAAATCAATTACGACTTAGATTTGTTTCTTCAGCTATAAATGATTAGATGTAAATACTTCTTTGGTATGCTTACAAATAATCTTTTTGTTATTTAATATAAAAGAATATAAATAAATAAATACAGACACACGTGTTGAAAAATACACACCTATAATATTTCAGCACAACAATAACCAATGCATACAAATTTTAAATTAAAATAACAACTAATTCATAGCTATCGCAATTCTAAGGTTTCGACAAATTTATAACTGCCATAAAAATTGACAAACGACGATAAACAAATGAGAAGGAATGTAACAAAACAAAAAAGGAAATTTATTATATTGTTTTAAAAAGTAAAACAAAAAAATCGACAGTCATTAATTATTGGCAAAAATTAATAAATTACACTGTGCATGAATCGGCCACTTTTTTTTCAAACAAGCTAAGGACACCTCATTACATTTCAGCATAATTCGAGGACGCTGAATTTGATGGCAGTAACCATTTTTCAATTCAAATGCTTATTCTGCATTTGGATTTACATTTTCATCCACACAAAGTTCAACTCGCACCAGAATTGAAGTTTGCCGACCATGGACAATGCAAAATATACTCCGTTTGGGCACTTTAAAAACAGACATTAAATGCTGATTTTCCGAAGCAAATTTTCTTCAGCGATGACGCCCATTTCGCACTAGGTGGATATGTGAATATATGGGGCTCAAAAAATCCCCAAACAATTGTGGAGAAGTCATCATATCTGCAAAAAGTAACTGTCTGGTGTGGTCTGGTGGTGTCATTGGCCCGTATTTTTTTG
Organism: Pherbina coryleti; assembly: GCA_943735915.1. Classification (NCBI taxonomy): domain Eukaryota; kingdom Metazoa; phylum Arthropoda; class Insecta; order Diptera; family Sciomyzidae; genus Pherbina; species Pherbina coryleti. The sequence goes on from OX030949.1 coordinate 93,425,990, forward strand.
AAAACAATCAAGGAACAATCGTTGACGCCAATTTTGGGCGCTATAGCCGTATATTAATCGATTTTTTTAGCCAGAAATATGAAGATATGAATTTGGACGATAAGTGATTTCAACAAAATGGGGCCACAAGCCACACAACAGAAGCAATCAGGAATTTGTTGCACAATAAATTTCCAGGACGACTTATTTCGAAATTTGGCGATGTCTCCGAACTTTTTTTGACTACTCAAAAGGTCGAGTTTACGTGAATAAACCTCAAACTCTTGAGGAATGAAAACCAACATTCGTGAAGTCATTGTCGAGCTAGTGTCTGAGTTTGCACAAAAATCATCGAGAATTACCTCAAGAGGATTGAAGCCTGCAAAAACTCCCGCGTAGGACATTTGAATGATATTGTTTTATACGTTAGTCCAAACAAGGAAAAGTCCAAACATTACACGCAAAGAAAAAAAAACGTTTATCGCCAGTTTTTTGTAAACGATCTTCGTTTGTCGTGCTTGAAATCGTCATTTGCAAATATTTCAACAGTTGTCATAATAATAGTCAGTTGCGAGAAACGCAACGTCATTTAGCTGCAGGCAATTCATTTCTTTTGTCATAAACGCGAGTGATTTTTAACCCTCCGTTTGGCACATGAGTCTGGCCTGACCTTTTCCAATTTTAATTTTAATTTAATCATATTTAGAATTGAACCACCGACTTGAAATTTCATGTAGCTTCCTAAAATTTCATTGGCTATCGATCTTAAAAAAATCAGGACGAAAAAATCTTTGCAAGAAAAATTACAAGGATTTTATAGTGTACACATCGTATTAGTACCACATGAGTCTGGCTAGACCTACATATATTTTATGTGAAATATTATTTTTATTATTGCGTAAGTTATTTTTAATTATTCCGTTAGTGATTGTTAAAAATATTTCACGGGCTTTAATATTATTTTGATAAATTATTTCAAAATGAGTGATGAAATCGATTTTTTATATAATACGCGTCATCGCGGTGGTAATTTTGATACCACGTTTTATGAAAGAGTGGCAGCAGCTTTAGCCAATGATATTGCACATGAAAGAGAAGCTGAGGAGGGCGATGTAACCGATCCATTCGCTGACAACAATGATGATGATGGTGGCGATTTCGATTATGTTCCAAATGAAGAAGATGCATCAGATATTGAGAACGAAGTGGTAATCGAACCTAATGAAATATTTGACAGTGACGATGACGAAGATTTTATGGAGGAAATGCACTCTGAAATTCAGCAAAAAAGTGCTATTGAAGATTTCTTTTATGGTAAGGACGGTACAAAATGGACTAAAAAGGTAACAAATGCTGCAGTTCGTGTGCGGCAACATAATATTATGTGTTGTCGAGGTGGACCCAAGGAGCAAAATTCAATACCAATTGAAGTTTTCAAAAAATTGTTCTCTCCAAACATTGTATTTATTATCATCGCCGAAACGAATCGTTACGGAAAAGATTCAGTTCAAAAGTGGAATGTTGCTAATCCTAATAAAAAACAAAAAGTATGGAAGGATGTGACTGAAAGTGAGTTAGATGCATTTGTTGCAATTCTTTTGACTGGTGGTGTTTCACACAATAACATGCAAAAGTCCGCAGTTTAGTGGCGCACAGATGGCCTACCAATATTCAGAGCAGCTATGTCTCATCAGCGATTCATTGCATTGACACGATATATTCGATTTGATGATGGGCGAACACGACCATTTCGTTTGGAAAATGATAAGCTGCACCAATTCGTGACATATGGAATTATTTAAATGAAAACCTTGCCAAGAACTATAGCCCACATGCGAATATCACCATAGATGAACAGTTGTTTCCATATCGTGGCAAAACTAAATTTACTCAATATATACCGTCAAAACCTGCAAAATATCCAAAATATCCCTTGTAAAGAAAATTATATACTGGTCGGGCACAAGGAGACCAACGTGAAATTAATCAGGGCGAAAATGAAATGCTTCAACTCGCAAAATCGTACAGTAACAGTGGTCGTACAATTATTGCTGGCAATTTCTTTACATCTCTGGAAGGATCAAAAAGACTGGCCGTATTTGCTCTCGGATTCGTTGGTACCATTCGATCTAATAAAAGATGTATCCCTGATGAAATGAGAAAGAATCCCTCTCGTCCTGCCCTTTATCTTGCTTTGGATATAATGTCAATCAAGTTTCAATTTGCAGTTACGTGCCAAAAAAAAATAAGTCTGTGAAATTGCTTTCCACCGTACATTATACAAACGATTGTCAAGGTGAAGCAATGAAACCTGAAGCAATATTGTTTATAATGCAAATAAAGCAGGTGTCGATTGCATGGATCAAATGGTGACACAATTAACGTCAAAACGATCAACGAAACGATGGACTTTTGCATTTTTCTGCAACATGTTGGATATTATGGCATTAGCCGCATTTTGCATTTGCAAAGAAGTTGACGGCACCAAAGGGTCTGACGCTAGACGAAATTTCCTATGCATGCTATCAAACACATTGGCCATTCCAAACTCATTTTGCCTTTGAATCGTTTTTCGGAAGACAAATAAATGTAAGTATTCAAGTTCGATTAAATAACATTTTCTGTTAATTTGCATTTCTTCACTTCACTTCATCGTATTTGGCTCGTTTTCATTTTCTTGTTTAAATTCAGAATGCACCAGAAGTAGTGACTGGCATTAGTGGAGCTACTACATTTGAGAAAAAGAAATATTGCAAACTGTGCGCACAAGGAAATGAAAAAACTCGCCGCAAAACTCGTTTCTTTTGTTCAAAATATTTAAATGCAGTATGTCAACAGCATTCAAAAGTGGATTATGTTTGTTTTTCTTGCCATTCAGAGAATGAGTAAAAATTTTTGTATTATATTTATTCAGAAAATTGGCTTAATAAACGTTTATTAAAATATTTATGAAAATAAAACTTTTAATATAAAAAACTTAGTTTTTTTTACATTCTAAATATTTTTCTTTAACTGTTTTATTTGATTAAAGTAATTAAACACATGCAAAAACAACCGAGAAGAACAAAAAAAATAAAATATTTATCTACAAACGGAGGGTTAAATTGCAGCAATCGAAAAATTTCTTTTTCCCAACTGAAAACTTCGTTTGTTTTCCCTTTGTTGTATAAACACAACGCCTAAAGTTCAGAGTTACTTTTTTGACAATTTGTTACCATATAAAAAATTACCAATTTGCTAAATACACGGACGGTGATAGCAACAGAGGTGTGATAAGTGCAATCCATAAGAAGACGGATGGACATGGGGAGAAAGATTTATAATAAATAATAATAATAATTAATATAATAAATAATAAAGATTAAAGTTCTTAAGTTACTGACAACTGAATATTCGTTTGCTGCAAACACAACTCGCAAACGAAGTGTAGTCGGTGAATTCTTCAGTTGCGGTAAACGAAGAATTTCTTGGCGTGTATAACTAAATATAATAACAATTTTATCAAATTCTGTATTTTTGGTGTAATCTTTTAAACTTTATTTTCCAAAAGAGAAAATGGATAACCCTGCTGATCCTATAGCACTGAAGTGACTGGAGATTTGTTTTTAAATAGAAGCTCCATTTGCTTTGTAAATAGGAATTTGGAGTCAAATACGAAACCTAAATCATAATTTTGATCATTAAACTCCAAGAAATTATTGTGAATAGAGTAGATAGAAACAATGTTATTAAATATTTAAGAAAAAGTAACATGAAATCATTTTTTTACTTTTGTGCAAAATAATTTATTTCACACGAAGTAACCGAATTCGATAGAAGAATAAAAAGATTTTTAATATCTGAATGAGAGCGTATCGACCGAAAAATTTTTTTAATCATCGGTAAAAAGCAAAAAGGTGCAATTTTTGCATGTTGCATGATATACTTAAACCATCCTCATAATGTACGGGCGAAATGTACGACAAACATATAAAAAACACGCCTGAGAGCGCAGCGATCTTAAAGTATAATTGGTCCAATAGAGAATCCAAATTCAGCAATGGAAATAACGGGGATCAAATATAACACTTTACTGCAATTACAACTCCACCACCCCGCGAGCATCCAGTCTTTACAACATACCTATCTTTGCAAAAAACAAAGCGTGGTTTCGGATAAAAAAACTGCATATCTAGGAAATCACTATTTAGCCATGTTTCACCTAAAAAGATGATGCAATTGAGACGTTTCAAACCATATCTGGTACCATATAAACTTGGACTCATTCCAGACATATTTTGAAAATAGATTTTTAAAGAGGTATCAATTTTGTTAGCGGTGGGTATTGATTTGGTTTGAAAAGATCCTAAATTTGCTTTGATTTTTCTAGTGGGTTTGGAAAAATCACGAAAGGATGAACCTTTTTATTGGTTTGCCATAAAGAGGGCTCTAGCAGTTGCTCATACACGGAGGGAAAATTTTTTTTAGATTCAAGTCTAATATTTGCTTAAAGTGAGAAACATTTGCTGTAAACTAGAATAATTTGCTTGACTTGAGAAATTTATTTTCCTTGAATTGAGAATAATGTGTTTGATTGAAGTAAAGAATTTACTGAAAACTAAATAATTAACTTGATACAAATAAACAATTTTCTTAATACTAGAATGTTTTGCTTGATATTATAAACTTAATTTTCTTAGCAGAATATGCTTGATCCAAGTGTTCATGTAAACATGTTGTGAATTAAAGGCGGGTATGGGCACCACTACATTTAAAGCTTTTGTGTTGTTTCTGTGTTTGTTTTTTGTCTTTGATGTGTTCTTGCGTTTTGTGTTGCTACATAAGCCTTTGCTCTCAGTTCTTGCGCTCAACACTCCCAGAGCACTCTCTGCCCATAGCTGATTATAAGTATGTCAATATAAGTTGAAGTGAGAAAAATTTGCTTGGTTCATGTAAAGAATTTGGTGAAAACTATTTTAGTTTGAAAACTATTTTTCTATGGGATTTCTTAAATTAAAAAAAAAAAAATTCCTGATTCAAGTTTTGTTCCAGGTTCTAGAATCAAGTATTTTATTCTTGTTTCAACCAATCACTTATTTTACACAATTTTAGAAATAAATGCTCATTATAAAATTTTTGAAACGAAGCTTTTTACGCCTCGTTCTGCGATTTGCTAGAGTGAAATCAGAAAAAACGACACTTTTTTCCGACACCTTTTTTCTTGGAATTGATATTGTTTTTTGCTTGCATCAATTGAACCAGAAAATGTTCAATTAAAAATAATTTCTTGCCCGCTGCAGGAATTGAACCCACAACTCACAGTTCTATCGTTTGTTGGTTCTTTCCTCTAACCATTACGCTAAAACCCTTTCTTTCATAGTTTTGTTGATTCAGTGATAAACATTAGCTAAAGCTATGTTTCAGCAGATCACTATAATCCAGGCCCGTAGACAAGGGGGGGTTTTTAGGGTTAAAACCCCCCCCTTATGGTCCAAAAAGTATAAAAAAATAATATGTTAGCATTAATATAACTTTGCCAATTTGCGAATACTTTGCTGCACGTGCGTCTTTTTTTTCTTACAGTGCAACTGCAACTGTAAACAGGAACAGCGAAAACATCAACATGCTTAAGTATCGAAAAAAGTTCGATACATTCAATTGAACTTTGTCTACCACCAGCAATTTAAGAATTTATTGCTTTAACAGGTGTTACGTGAAAGTGGTGAAATTTTGATTGAGTTTCGTTAGATAAGTTAGATAAGAGTTTCTATTGTTAATTTTACTGTGCCAAAACTACAAAAATGATTCTACTTGATTGGCTGCAGAAACCAGAAGTAAAAAAGGCTAGAACGGTGGAAAGTACTTGCTTGATTTAAATGATTTTTTTTTCCTTTATCAATGCGTAAATGTTTTAAAAAGTTACCGAATATTTCTGAATGTTTGAAAGCTGTGTTGTTTTTTTTTTTTGTAGCGTGTTTGCATTGATTGAATATTAATGGATTAGCTTTTTGCTTGATGCGGAACCGACAAAATCCGAATAATATTATATTTCATCTGCATTGCAGAAAACGTTCAAGAAACTTTGGAATCTGAAAAGTCTTCAGAACTTCCTTTGTAACCTGCACTTGAAGAAAGCTTTAATGTTGACAGCTATGTGGAAAGCAGTAGTACATTGAGAGTATATCAATGTCCAAATAACGATATTTCCAAGTTGATGAGCAATATTTCCGACTCGAACCGCCTTGAAATTTTTCAAAGTATTTATGTGCCTCCACCAAATTTTAATTTTCCTGCCAGGGGTTCTCGCAAACTCCGATTTAAGCATTCTTGGTTGAACCGTTGGCATTGGTTGGTTTACTCCAAATTGGAAAATGCAGATTATTTCAAGTTTTGCGTATTTTTTAGCACTGGTTTTGGAGGTGCAAGATCACAACCTCTTGGTAATTTTACCGAATGATAATAAAAACTTTTTAAATATAATTTTCTAGCCTTTTCATTGTGGCCTTTACAAAAGTCAGGAAATACAAAAAAATGTCGTTTTCTAATCGTGGTTATTTTTATATAGAATTTTAAACCGATATAAGTTTGCAAGTAAATTATTAAAATAATAAAATAAGAGGCTTAATTATCGTCATTTTAGAAGTTTGTCTTGAAAATTTTATTTTTTTAGCGTCTTTCTGTATTCCAAAATGACAGTGCAACGATAAGCAAGATATATAGCCGAAACACACTGAGCTCAACAAACGACAGTTTTGATATTATAGAACACACGTTTTTTATGTTAAATGGGTGTGCATCCTTAAGCATACATATGGATTGCAGTGTCACAGCGGACGCTGTGTTGTTAGAATTGACAAAAAAAAAAAGACTTAATCTATCTTATATCTATATATATAAAAATCAAATGCGTGCGCGTTAGTCTTGCTAAGTCTCAGAAACGGCTGGGCCGATTTTAATAATTCTTTTTTTATATCGTTTGCCTTAATACAGATGTGGTTCAGAAAGAAAGAAAATTACAAAAACTTCAAGGAACAGCGGAAAAATCGCTGAAATTACCACATCAGACTACTTTAAATATCCAACGAATCTTAACTGCTGGACGGATTTAACTCAAATTCGGCACACACATTACTTAAATCCTAGATTAGGTTATGGTATACTTGGTTTTGACCACGCCCCTTCTTCTGCCCCTTTACAAGAAACGTAAATTATCCTACTAGCGTACTTTTATTAGCGAAACTCTGCGTCTAAATAATTAAAAGAAAATTCTGTCAAAAAACATTCACATACTTATCTTCAAAATTTTAGTACAGCGTCTTTTTTTAATAACTTCGTTTCCTTAGAATAACAAAAAACTATCAGAAATTCGTATTTCTTACTTTCGATGAAAATAACTCCGTTTTTTTTTTTAATATATTTCATCCAATTTCTTTTCGTTGATAAATTCAATTTAAGTACTTAATAAACCATATTTGAAGAATGCTCCAACGTGTTCATTTTTTACTCCAAAATTCACAAAAGCTGTCATTTCAACAAATAAAAAAAACTTTAAAAAAAATTATTTGCTTGCCCATTGTGAGGATCGATCCTTAGACCACCTCATGTCTTCAAAACTAACAGTTGAGCTGACTATTTTTATTCAAATTGAAATGTACTTAAAAAAAAATAGAATTCGCAATAAAATGATATGACAGCACAATCTTTTGAATTCGAATAATAGCAGCCTATTACATTCCGTGTTAATATGGGATATTGGAGTGTTTCATTCAATCAATAATTGAAATTCGATTGGCACCATTTCATCATGATCGATAACATGAATGTTCGATAAAACATTAATTTCGGGTGGAATCGTGATTGCTCGAATTTAGGGCGGGACGAAGTTTGCCGAGCCTCTAGTATAAATATATAAAATAAACAAAAATAAAGTAAATTAATTTCTGCTTTATGTATTTGGTGTACAAAAAAGTTTTAAAGTGTTTTTTTTCAAGTTTGTCGCTTTATTGTGAAAAATTTGTAACAAAATCATTTTTCAAAGTATTGTCCATTTCTAGCCACTGATTTTTCCCATCTTTCTGGTACTTATATAAAAAATACCTTTTCATTTATCGATATCAAAAACTATCGATATTTTTTTTTTAATCCAAACCCCCCCCTTAGGTAAATCCTGGCTACGGGCCTGCTATAATCTATTAATTTAAGAAAGGATTGTGTGTTGACTATTCTTCAAAGGATTGTGTCTTGGCTAGCCAAACAACAAAAGTAGCAAAAAACAAAACTGTTGCTTCTTCTATTCCACACTGTCATCAACAGCGTTCAGTAGTTTGGGTTATTGTTTGGGCATTTTTTTTTTATTTTTTTTTTTTTATTTTTGCATAGCGCGAAGGAAAAATTAACAATTGACCAAAAGTGCATTGACAAGTGCTTTTCTAAGTGACAGAAAAAAAATAATAATGATATATAATAAAACTTATTGGTGTGAAGATAAACGTGTGTTTTTTAGTTTACTTTGTTATTTTCAAGTTTTGAATTTAAAAATTATTCGAATCGAAAAAAAGCCATTAAATTATCAAATCTATGAAATTGTGAAAATGCTTCGCTTCTGTCGTGTGTCCAGTGACGCACCTGTGTTTTTTTTTCTTAATTTCATTTTTTAGTGCTTGATTTGAGCAAATGAGACTTCCAGACCGATTCTGTGTACTTGATAAATTCATCATATTGAATATTTGTCAAGTATTGACTATTTATCAGGATTTGATGTTCTGTCACAGAAAAAAAGCTTTTTAGTTAATAAATTTATCAAGACAGTTGTGGTCACTCGTAGCAGGCAATATTGAGGTTAATATAACATAACAATATTAATAATAATAATTGTTTTTTACAAATTATTTAACTTTTGTGGAAATTTAAGAAAATGGAAGAAGAAATCGTTTAATTATTGCTGCTGTTGTTGTTCGCGTATCGAGTTTTGCTGCTTTTCACACTCTTCTCTTTGCTTTTCATGCACCTCAAGCTGCTTCTCACGCTTTTCTCTCTGTTTCATGCTATAAATGAGCACAATCATGGTATAATAATACAAGGTAGTATTGACAGTTGCTTGGGAAATCATATACTGTCAAAAAATATACTCAAAAAGAGAGCGCTCACAATCCGCCACTGAAAACACAAGCAATGTTGAAATCGTTGAAGTGAAAAAAAAACAACAACCACAGCAGCTGCTGATGTATTTTCACAAAAAGCTGTTTTTGACAGTTTATGTTTTCCTGTTGAAGAGAAAATAAGCAGTTGTCAATGCTACCATGTATTATTATACCATGGAGCACAATTAGCTGTTGACAAGAATTCACCTCCTCTGGTGAATTTCGAAAGCTTTTTATTTTTCAAGGTTGCTTCAGAATACTAATAAAGCTTTCGCTTGATAAAATTCCTTTCAAATTTTATTGATAAATTACTTATCAAGAAAACGCAGAATAGGGCTGTTAATTTTAAATTTTCTTAGATTAAGCAAAATATTTGCTTAATATAAGAATATTATTTCTCTCCGTGTAAAGCGGAGGAAAAGAGGAGATTAACATATATTCCTCTTTTAACCAATATAGAGCAAAACAAACAGTGTTTGGTATATTACCATGCCTGAAAACATAATTAATATCAACTTATTCATAAATACACTATACAATATTGCATAGTCCACATTGTGAATACCCCTTATGTTAAAATAAAGTTTGTTTTACAAATAAAGACTTTTTACTTTTGTAGTGATTTAAGGTATAATATACGTGTAACAACCAAAAATCGGAGCTGTTTTCAAACAATTTTTTTAGGTATAAGAAGTTATTATTGTTTTTTTAAATTTATACAGGTTATTTATTATACATAAAAAATACTTTATAAAAATATTTTTTTTTTTTAAATACAGTTCTGGATTTTATATAGGGTGCGCTGAAAATGGTATTGAAAAAAAGACATCCAAAACGGTTCGATGGATTTGGCCTTTCCCATCTATCGGAAACAAAAAAATCAAATGACATTTTAAAGCATAGACCTTCTATTTAGCATCCCCCCTACGTAAGACCCCCGGGGGTTTTTTTTAATTATGGCGGAAGTTGAAGTAAAAAGTTCGAAAAGAAGATACATTTTCGCGCGCTTTTTTGCTTACATAAAAAAAAAACAAAAAAAATAGATACTTGAATTTAGGGGGATGCTAAAAGGACAAAATAACGAACAAAATGCAAAAAAATCATTGAAATTGAAACAATAGATTTCGAGTTATCTATCGAACCGTTTTAAAAAAACTAGTTTCGAGGAAATCGCGTTTAAAGTTTTTTTTTTGTTGTATGGAGCTTAGGCATAGGTTAACGAAAACCGTTATAACTTCTGTTTTTTCTTAAATGTCGATTTCAAAATGTGTATGTACATTCTTAAAACTATAAAGAACACATTAAACAAAAAAAAATTTTTTTTCGAAAAATTTACACGTATATTTACACCTTAATGCAACATTTCATTATCTTTACACCTGTTAACAATTGATAAAAATACCAGTTTTTCCACTTCATATGAAGGTTATAACTAAAAAAAAAAACTCCCAAAAAATTCACAAAAACCCAGTACATTATATTTTGTTTCCATCTCCAAAATATGATAACTATAATTAAAGCAATCATCGCATGGTTTGACCAAAAGAAACAGTGAAAAAATAAAAACAGAGTAAATAAAATGCAAAAAATACTTTTATATATAATGGAAGTAGCTACTTCTTCAACGTACGCGTTCTCCTTGAGATTGACTGTTATATTCTGTTTGTTTGTTTTTTTTTTTCAACTTTTTTTTTTAATTTTTTGCTTTTATTTTGTCTTGTTTTTTCTTCAAGCAGCTGCTTTTAAAGTTTTGACCGTGAACTCTTAAAAAATTGCTTAACTCGTGAAAAAACCACGATATTTTCAATGAAAGTTTTTAACAATAACCACAAAACTGCAGCTAAAATATACACCTAAAATATACAAAAATATGCGCTACGTCATTTGTTTTCGTCCTAAATGCTGACGCACTTGCACTTTGGAATTTTTAAAGTCGAAAGTTATAAAAAAAGACTTTAATGACTATAACTGACCTATAAGCCACGTAACTAACCTATGATAAGCTAGCACACAAAGTTGTCTAATTAAGCAGCAGCCACGAAATAAAGCCAACTAGCTCGAGACATTATTTTTGTTTTATTAGCTATTGAGATTGCTAAGAGCTGGAATATAGCTTAACCTTTGATGGAGTTCATCGTGTGCTGATCGTTAAAAGATGCACACATACACACACATACACACATACATTAATAAAGCTTTCACGCTTAGAACACATCAAGCTCTGCTTAACTAATTTAAAGCACATTTAATTACTTTAATTACAGTGTTTAGCGTTTGGCAAGCTTTTGACTATTTTAATTAGTTAATTAAATTTCAAATTATTAAATTCACCATTTTGTTATGATTTTGTAAAAGAACAATTCAATCATCAATCTACACAGGGAAAAACGTTCAATATTTTATTTATCAAAATTTAATTGAAACTGAACTGAAGGACATCGGCATAAAACAATTTAGAGCTCAGATAAATTTACTTAATTAACGCCTTAATCAGCTGTAACTTACGGCGCTGCTGAGTAAAAAAAATCAAATCTTATTTAATTTTTTAATAAACTAAAGCTTGAACAGGCGGAGAAACAACTCAAAAATATAAAATAATTGATTAGCATAGAGTGCTATACAGATTAAACAACAGCCAAAGAAAATAAACAATTAAAAGATATAAAGTGGATGTTGAAAAAAAAAACAAAAAAACAAAGAGTTATGCATAACTAGTTGCACAGAAACGTAATGAACTCATCAGTGTTGAAATATTATTTAAGATTATGTCTTTATATTATCTATAAGATGATGTACAAGCTGTTGTTAATCAGAGAGTTAAGGCAAAAAAAAAATGCGGCAAAAAATTAAATTTTATTATTTTTATTTTTAATGTCTTTGATAATTATAATGAGGTAGATTAGGTTGTTTTAGTTTGAGAAACCTTATAACTAATAATACAAAATAGAAATAATAGAAATGAAATTGATTTAATTAAACGATACAAACAAATTTCAAACAAATTATTAATCATTCGAGTAATTGAAAAAATCCCCAAAAAAATTAATAAAAATAATAAAAATTTCCTTACAAGTTCCATACCGGTTATGATAATATTTTATACAAGAAATCAAAAGGGGGATTTTTTTTTATCTTTAAGCTAAGGATTTCAGGTATTTAAATTAGTATATATACTATTGGATGGTTCATAAATAGTATGATAATTAACGGAAAGATAAGGAAATCGACTTAAACTAAGGTTGTTCTAAGTTTTTGAAAAAATATGTGAATTTGAATCAGAGGCATGTATTATGCCAGTTCTAAAGAGCTGCAAAAAAACCTTCTATTCATAACACTTCACTACCAGTGTTGCCAGAAGTTTTTGGGGAAAAAGGCTAGATGGGCTTTAAAAAAGGGCTAGATGGCTTAAAAATAAAAAAGGCTAAAAAGGATAGATTTGTTTACATTATTCTTTACTCTGTGAATGTACGTACGTATTTATATATTTACATCTATATCTATATATATAAAAAAGGAACTTATGTTTGTAAGGCCGCAATAGACTCCTAAACTACTCATCCGATTAGCATGAAAATTTGTGTATAGAAGTTTTTTGGTACGGTGCGTGTTCGTGGGCTATCAATTTTGATCCACCTTGAACACCAGAGGGCGCTGTAGTACAAATTTTTTACAAAACTGCCTAAAACTCATAAACTGCTAATGCGATTAGAATGAAAAGTGGTATACAGTGGGTTTCATATACGTTGAGTGTTGTGCTTTTATCGTTTTTGACCTATATTGAACACCAGAGGGCGCTATAGTACAAATTTTTTACAAAACCACCTAAAACTCCCAAATTGCTCATGCGATTAGAATAAAAATTGGTATATAGTAGTTTTCAGGTACGATGAGTTTTTCGGTAGTATCTTCTTTGAACCACCTTGGACACCAGATGGTGCTGTAGTACAAATTTTTTACAAAATCGCCTATTTTTAGTTGTTTTCTTAGGTTACATGTGAAAATATTTACAAAATATAAAATATTTCTTAAATTTAGTAAAACTTAAGAAATTTCTGTTATTTTGACATCAAAAACATGAACATATCTTGAAAACTATGAAAAATTTTACTACAACGATATATTTAATGCAACATCGTTGCTCAAAAATGAGAAAAAAACAATCCGAAATTTAATTTTGCGACTTTCGAGTCAAATATCTCCGCTGCTTTTGTATACATTTTCTTAAATTTTTTTTTTGTCTTAAAGCTTCATCAAAGTAATATGAATACCTTATTGCAAAAATACCGTTAGTTGAGTATACATATATATTTTAAATATTTTTTTCAAAAAAGATCTGAAATTTTGGAGTTTTCCTCACAAAAAGGCTCAAAATTTGTTTTTGTTTTAAAAATAATTTAAACTCAAATTCGCAAATTTTCAACTCTATTTAAAAGTTATAACATTTATAAGCAAAAGTTATTTCAATTTTACGCAAAAATTAAAAACCATATTTGTTATTAAAAAAACAAGGCCTACCCCTAGATTTTTTCGAACAAAATTTTTTTTTTCAATATTGTGTTTTTATAATTTTGAAAAAATATACAAGCTAAAAAATTAATTTATTAGAAAAAATTATCTAAGTATCTCTTGCCAATCAAAAGTTATAGCCAATAATGTTTATCCAAAATATATATACAAAAAGCAAAACGCTGTCTGTGTGATGGCTGGAAACTTCAAAATTACTTAGCCGATAGAGCTGAAATTTTGGCAGTACATTATTTTCAAGTACGAGATGGCTTAAATTTCTGTCACACCCCCTTTTACCGCCCACAAATCAATAAAAATGCTATATTTCCTACGGTTTTCGTCGATTGGGCTACATTTTGAGAATTTAGTCTGTATGCTTACTGTCGGCAACTGTACTAAAACAGGGTAATGTCCATCTACTAGAAAACTGGGATGAGCATTATATAAGAGGATGTGGCTCCGCCCATACAGTTAAAATTTGTATTATCGAATAGCTTTGAAAGTAAAAGTAGTAATACTTACATACAAACTCAAAATGGAGTTACTATTTTGTGATCTCCTGGGAAACTGTAACGGGCAGTGGAAAATAACAGTGGTGTCAAACTATGAGTCTAAGAAAAGTTTTGACTACACCTATTATGTTCCCATATAGTTGCAGGGTGCAGCAACGCGCGCCGAGAAAAGCTAGTACTATATGAATATGATATAAAACAATACCAAGAACAAAACATATTTGAAATTGATTAAAATTGAATTCAGGCTTTCAAGCTCAAATATATAATAAGTTTAAAAACCGTATTTTTTCGAGTCCTTCAGATTTTTCTTGCTTGCACTCGGCTGCTCAAATTCCATTCATCAGACGAAGCCCCATTGCTGGAGCTGGAAGTACTTTCAATTTCATCATCTCCTATTTCACCTATTTTCTAACTCATTTCTTCTATGAATTTAGAAACTTTATTGAAATATCTAGTAAATGGAAACCAGAATTGCAAAGAATATTTGTTTTTTCCATTTCCAGATGAAATAACATTTCATTTATAAAGTGCTGCCAAATATATTATTTTTAAAGCACAGGGTTGCACTGGTGTCATACCAGAGGTCTGCAACAAGTCAATTGAAAATCAAGTAACTTGAAAAAAAAAATCAAGTTTTGACTTGACTTGTAGAAACTTGTTTTTGTTTCTACCCTACAAACCACGACTAGCTTCTGGAAAACGAATCATAAGTGAGGCTTGATTCTTTTTTGTTTCTACCCTACATTAATTGGTAGAAAAAATCAAGTTTTCTACTTTTCAAGTCTAAGCGACTGCGCTGCCGTAGAAAGCCACTGACGAGCTTCTACTTATACTTTTCTATACAAAGTGATGAAATTAATTAACCCCTACGGAGTGGTCAGAGGGAATAGGTCCCCAAGGGAAAAATGTTCCTTTTGCAAAAGTAATGCGGGTCGGTCATACCTATTAACCCTCTCCGGCCCCACCTAAAGCTCCCCTGTTCAGGTACAGGAAATAAAAAAACAACAAAAAAAACACAAACATACTTCAATCCAATGTTTTAAAGTTAAACTGCATTCTTAACTAGGGAAACGAAGTTTGCACTCATGACACGAATTATTTCCTCGAACTTCGAAAATAAACAATTAACATGAAAAACGAACAGACTTGAATAAACGAACAGACTTAAAAATAAACAATTTGTAGGCAAAATAATTACTTTTTCCCTACATTTGAAGTTTCTAATTCTTGCGACTTAATTCTTGCTGCCTATGATTCGCGCAAAATTGTTGCTTGCCTGCCTCGACTTGCAGGTAGTTGAAAAATTAAAGGAACTTGAAACAAAAAATGGATCCATTCATGCAGATCTCTGGTCCATACATCTTAAACAATATATAAAAAAAATCTAGAAAAGGCTAGAACGAAACAAAAAAAGCCTAAAAAAAGGCTAGAGGCTAAATGGCATTTTTGGAGCCTAAAGTATAGAAGCGATATCCATTGATAGATTTTTCATAACTTTTTTTTCTACGTTCACAATATCAGATGTATGAATATCCAAATTTATCAAAGCAGGCATTCGCATTCTCCTGCCCTTTTGCAACCACTTATTCAACCTGGGTTTTCAAAATATGTTGCGACAAAAACCAAATATTGTAACAAAGTTGATGCTGCACCAGATATGCGAGTTCAGTTATTAAACATAACGCCCAATTTTAAGAGAATCATTTAGTCAAAGAATTAGCTGCATTCTTAACATTTAAGTTTTTTTATTTATTTTAGTTTATTTATTGTATATTTGTTAAATATTTCTATGATGAACTGTTTTCTTTTTTAAGTTTTGTTTAATTCAATCAAATCTGAAATACTAAAATAATACTTGTTTCATTTAATATCTCATTAAATTTTGAAAAGTCGCTGTAAAAAATATTCAGGGTTCCGCAATAATTCGCATAAAATTTGAGGGTTCCACGACCAACATAGTTTGGAAACCACTGCTGTAGAGTATCTACTGTAGCAATTGATTCAAAATGTTCTGTATGAAGCGTAGCCAGCACAACAAGCATTGCATTGTTTGAAAGCTTTTTTCGAGTATTACTATCAAACTAGTGCTTGAGTTTTGTTATTAAATATAATAGTACTCCTCATGAAAGCTCGAAAATGACTCGTATACTACATAAATCTCGCAAGCTTTCACTGCGTATACCAGCTGTTCTCTTTTTTCATACAAATAAAGTCTACACGGTGCTAGCACAACTCCCATGAGTATTCGGTTCACAAACCTCGTATGAATTGACTCGTATGACAACAGCTGATTTATAGTCACACTCGTAAGCTGCAGGCTGTGTTCATGAAAAGGCGTAAAAAAATTTTCGCAAATACGAATATGCGAGACAGCGAGCTTTCAAGAGGGCCACTAATATCAAAACTTACGAGAGCGACAATAAAGTAAAAGCATTGGGGAATTATAGCAAGTACATCAAGTGCACTTACTTATATTGACGTATAAGTGACCACTTAAATTAACGAAAAAAAAAGAATATTCTCTAATCAGTGTTAATTGAATATTCACGAGTACCAATTTTATAACGGAACATTTTTGCTTTATATGTTATGGTATATGTTTTACGTACTTATGGCTAAAGATCAATTATGAAATAATTATTTAATATTTCATAAAAATGGGTGCAAATAAAAATAATGGCGTAATAAAAAATAGAAATATTAATGATTTTAATAACGATTTATCTCAAAACGAAATTTCAAATAATTTCGGGAATTGTTAAGAGCGGTGTCGTTAATGTACGCCATGAAGGTGGAAGACCTCGAAAGACAACATGCAAAAAAAGTCGGAAAATTATAAAAATTATGAAACAGAATCCAAAAGTGACATCAGGAGAAATAAAAACGGAACTTCAGTTGTTTTTTTTTTAATTTTAGAACAAAATTTATATGTGCGGTTTCAACGGAAAACAGTTTGTGAGACGGCCTACAGGCAAAAGAGTGGATCCTATACATACAGCGGGTACTGTACATCAGGGAGGTTGTGTTTTGATCTGGGGTTGTTTCTAAGCTAATGGTATGAGTCCAATTCATCACATTCAGAGCATTATGAAATGCAATGATTATAAGATGTATAACACTTTAAAAGACATTATGCTGCCATACGCTAGCTTGGAAATGCCGTCTTTTTGAACATTTCAACAGGATAATGATTCTAAATACACGTACAAATTGATTAAAGCATTTCTTTTATCCGAAAATGTCCAGCTTCTCGATTGGCCTGCACAATCTCTTGATTTCAAACCAATCAAGAACCTTTGGATGAACGTGAAGCGACAAATTGGTTTATCGCTTCACGAAAGGTGTCGAAGAAACCGGAAGACCTGTTTGAAGAGGTCCAAAAGCAATGACAACAAGTTGCAATCAATCAGGTACAACATTTAATACAGTCAATGCCACGCAGATGCTCAGCTGGGTTCTCTAATAATGGAAATGCTACAAAATATTAAAAGATTTTACAATTTCCATTTATTTTTGCATACATTTTTTTATAGTTACAATTATATATATTACTAGTAGGCCACAGTGGTACACGGCTTCGCCATGGTCGTTTTCTCTTTTTCAATAGTTTACCTTTGTCAATTTATAAAAAAACTTATTGAATCACACAATGCCACTTTTATAAAAGTAAAAAGTCAGCCATTTGTTTCTCTTGCTCATTTATAAATTACAGGAAAACCATGGTCAAAAGATGTGTCGAAAAGTTGCATGCCGCGCAACAAATATACATACATACATATGTACTATACATCAAGTCGGATTGAGTCTCGTTGAAAGTGAAGAGAGGTAGAATCAAAAAACTCCATAAAACAAAATTTTTTTAACCTACTGAAGGGGTCAGTGAATCCCTATTTAACAAAACTGTGTTGGATTACCACATCAAAACTAATTTCAGCACGTTTGAATCTACTTCGATCCAATTGGCAATTGGTGTGGTGAAGTCATTCTTTTGTTTTAAGTGCAGCAAAGTATGTATGCATATGTATTTGTTTGTTTATTTGGTTGTGTTGTGCTTAATGAGCACGAAGAGAGAATAGAGCAGAGAACAATATGGAGTTTATTGAAGCTTTCACAGCACAAACGCATGAAAAGCTAACGATCAAGCAATGCATGGCATTGTGGATGATTTTTGAAAAAACTTTACACTTTAATTCAATATAATTATTATAATAATTCCCTAAAGAAAATACCCCTATATCCTTTTGCAGCACAAATGTGATATTTTAAAATTTATTTCATAAAAATCGGATCAATAGTTTTGGAGTTTAACGGCAACAAAAAATGTTCATTTTAATTTTATTATAGAAATAGATATAAATATGGCGTCCGTAGCTTAGTTGGTTAAAGTGCGTGGCTTCTATGTCAACGAATCTGGAGACCCGGGTTTGAATCCCAGCAGCGACAGAAAATTATTTGAATTAAAATGATTTTTCTGTACGGCCGCCACCTCTCTGCAGACAATGGCAAACCTCAGAGAGTAATGCCATGTAAAGCTTTTTGAGAACAAGAACATTTCGTTTATCGCCGTTCGGAGTCGGCGTTAAACCTGTAGATCCGGTTCTCGGTCAATTGTGTACAAACTTAATAACACGCACAACACAATTGATCATAAGAAGCTAAATCAAAGTTCTCTCTTAAAGTAAATGCCCTCACATAATATGCGTGGGGTTATAAAAACAAAAACAAATCAAATTTTTGAAATCATGTCAGATGTCTTGCAAGTCCGTCTTTTAAATTTAAAACATTCCTACCATCAACTACAACTATCAGGTCATCTTTATATTAATGAATTTTAATCTCTGTGGATAAGAAATAAAGGATAACCGGAATTTCACTTGCATTACCCGCTAAAAATATCCCATCTTTATGACTCCGAAACATGAATAAACTCACAAGCGAATGATTTGTCCCTCAGCTCCCTTAAATATGAACTATAAAAATCTTGTGGCAACAGTCGCTCTTGACGTTATTGGCATAGTTATCTAATCGCAGTATTTTTTTTTTTTACCTATCTCGAAAGCAATAACAGGTGAATATTATGCAGTATTAGTGAACCGTTTGAGCGATGCATTCATGACGAAACAAAACATTTAGAGAAGAACAAATTATTTTTTATAGATAATGAACGAACTGAAATCAATGGGAAAAACTCAACGAATTGCGCTTTGAATTGTTTATTCTCCGGATACGGGCCCAAACGACTATTACCTTTTTCCCAATCTTAAGAGATGGCTCACGAGAAAAAGATTAACATCAAATAAAGAAGCTGCATTGGAAACCGATAGGTACTTATTTAGAAAAGTTGGACAAACCTTCTATACAAAAGGTATCGAAATGTTGGAAGATCTAGACTAAGTCTATTGAACTTAAAGAAGAGTATGTTGAGTACCAAAAAAGAGTTGTGCTTAATAATTACATTTTCTTAATTAGACCTGTGACTTATTGAAAAGTACTGGCTGTAATGGTGAGTTTGTTTTTTTTTTGTTTTTATTTAGAACATACAATTAAAATGCATACACAATTTTCCTCTCTATTAAATTAGTATAAATATAAAAAGACAAAAATGAAGGCTATCTTCAATACCGGAATTTGAGTCGGGAACCTTATGCGTACCAGAAAATCGGAAAGCATTGTCGTGCTTTTTTAAGTTTTTCAATGTTTCGAATATATTTTGTCTTCTCTTCTTCTTTTTACTTCTCTCTCTCATTCTCGCTCTCTCTCTCTATCTCTCTCTTTCTCTCCCTTAATTTCTCTCTAGCTCTCTCTTTTAAAAATTCTTGTGTGAAAACTTGTAAATCTTACAATTTTCCGTAAGAAGGGAGAAATTTTTCTTTCTAAGCACAGCTGTATTCTACATGTTTGAGTGTAGAAGGCTACGCAATCTCAAGACTACGCATGTAATTTTCAGTTTTGTTTCATGCAATGATACTTTTTTTATGCTAGTCCCACAATGACTCAGTATGCGGTTTAGGTGCTGTAGAAGTCCTACAGGATTTTTTTTTTTTATATAATTTAATAAATATGTAGAAGACGGCTGTGCCTAGAAGGCAAAATTTCTCCTTTCTTGGGAAAATTTTAAAATTTACAACAAGTTTTTAAGCTCATTGCTTTCCTATCTAAATGCAAAAAATTCAGTCACTATGATCCTCATGCATGATACAATTAATCAAATTGTCAAGCTCACCACTACATAGTCTGTGTATGAATGAATCTCAGGGATGCCAGCTCATAAGAACAAACGCTGACTAATGATTATACATAAAAGAATGGCATAACTGTCATAATTTTTTATTTTCTCTAAATATAAGAATGAGTCGTCGACTTTTCATTTTGGCACAAAGTATTGAATTTTCACAGTATAAAATAAAAGAATAAACTCTTCAACGACGTTGATAAAAATTGTCAAAATTTTTGTATTTTTATTGAAAATAATTATATTTTTTAAATAAACACTTTTTTGATATAATGCACAAAATGCACCTTTTGCATAAATTGAATAAAGTTTGTAAGAAAATAACGCAATTTCCGGTTTTTAATAGCGATGAAGATTTTTTATTAAAGGAGTTTCAATGGAAATCACTGTCATGCTGACAACTCAGAAACCTTCGAGTGCAGTAAAGGTTGATGTTTTCGTTGAATTTTCACTCAAACTCAAATTTAGGTTGCATTTTACAACCATTATATATAGAAAACCTTCTTATTTGCTTTTTTAATTCTAGAATATGAAGCTATTTGTAAAAGCTGCTATTTATAAAAGTAATTTCAAAGATGAATGGCTATAAAATTTGAAAATGGTTTCGGTTAGCTAAAATTTGGCCAGAAAGGCAACACTGGTGGTCAATTTGCATACATTAACGGTGCTTTTGAAAAGTGCTTCAACTTTACAGCTTTTCAAAGAAAAAATCCCCTACCGGAAACCTAAATATGCAATTTATTGCAATAAAAATTCTAACGATCGGCCATAGACTTTGATATATCAAAGTTTTGATGGCTAGAAAACAAATATGAGCAATTTATATGCCACTCAGCGGGTGGTTTTTGCAATATAACTATATGAACGCTTACAATTTCAATTTATTTACGATGACTTTTTTTTTCTGTTTTGTTTTTGCCAACAACTTAATCACATCGCCGTCATACGTAAACAGCTTCAATGGCAACAACGCAATAGTTAAGTTATATTCTTCCCCTTTAAATATATTTCTATACATCTATAGAAAACAATATAAATGAATTAATTTAATTCTATTTTAATACTAAGTAGAAAAAAAATCTCCTTGCCTTGCACAGCATTTTGACTTTGGTTGAGGTTGAGTTGATGTGAAAGAGATAAACTTACACTTTTCTTTATAATTGTTATCCTTTGATGAAATCCTTTATGGGTTGCTGATATATTTTACACTAAATTCACTTTAGCTTGCAATACGCGCTGGTATTTCACATGCGTTGTAATTCAAAACAAAAGACTTAAGAAACGAACTTGTTCAATGTTGCACAACTTGAAGTTAATCCAATCGCTTCAATTATTTTACGCAGGTAGATGCTTTTAAAATTTTTAACTTGAAAAAAATCACTTGATTTATTTTTTTGTGTTGTTTTTATTCAGGTAAAACCACGTTAATTTTATTTTTTATGAATTTTTTTTTTTTTTTATTTTCTCTATGAGTTTTGAAACTTGTTGTTAATGCAGTTATTGTAAGCCAAACTTTTAACTGATTAACTTCAATGTTATATGTTGCCGATATTGAACTAACATGTGTTGCGTACCAAAGTCCAGGTTAAACTAACTCAAAGCCAACCAAAAAGTTAAACATTGCAAGTTGAATTTGAAGTTTATTTTCTGTCGCCGCAAATTCGCACTTTACACTTTGCGCCACTCGCACACACACACACACAAACACCCCTGTCTGTAAACAATATCACACGTCAACTTGGCAATATTCACCGCTCAGTTTATAGTTGCAACAATTTAACTTGTAAGCATTACCAAAGACTCAAACTGTGTGCGTTGCTCTCGATGTTGTCTATGGAGAGACTTTAGGCTGGAGCTATAAATCGTTTCAGTCAAAAATAACCAAACACGTCTTGAGCTTGGAGAGAAAGAAACACAACTGAATAGCGCTTAAGCCACACGAACCTAGCAAAGACCAGAAACTTAACAGCTACAGCAGCAGCAATAGCAACAGCAACAGCAACTTTTGTAATTTTCTGCTGTGCTTGTTGGTGGGTAGCGCAGGCTTATACTGTCGCAAACACACACACACACACATTAGTACTGATTTGAGCTTTGAGTTTGTTAAAACTAAGTTAACTTTTGACTTGAAGTTTTTAAAGGCCATCCCAATGTTGTTGTTGTTATAATTTTTGTTTTGAGCTAAAGTTAACTTTTTTTACTCTAGCTGCATAGCCACAAAAGTGGTGAATATACTTTTATGTATGGTGATAATATTAAGTGAACTTTTTCAGCTATTTTAAACCCACTTGGAATTGTAAGTGGTAGTTAAAACATAATATATTGTTTTTGTTTTTGTTTTCTTTAAGTGATAAGTTCAAAGAACAAAATTGCCAGTATTTTATGATGGACATAAAACTTTGCACTTCTATTCAAGGAAATGAAGAAGGCTTAAGTCCAACATTTTATGATAAAAACAATTAAAATCGTCAAGGCTTAAGTAAGTATAAATTTTCAATATTTGTCATAATATATTTTCCTATTTTCTTATTCTTACAAAACCACTGAAAGTTTCTTGATAAGAAAATGTTATGTAAAAAAAAAGTTAACCAATCTCATTGTAAATGGTGCAAGTACCTTCCGTTATTTAATAGTGCACATATTTAGCAAAACAAGAGACAATAGGCTAGCTACAGACCATATCTAGCATAGAAACGGATTTTATTATCTTCTAGTATCACTTTCTCCACTTCTAGAAAAGTGATTGTATGGGAAAAAAATTCCAAAAAGACGTTTCATCCCCCCTTGGCATACCAAACTGTAGTTTCAGCCCCTCCCCCCTTTGGCAAATCCTAGATCCGCCACCAAACGATACTATACTTTAAACGTAGATAAGCCTATATAACCTAATTAAGATGTAGCATTGCATTACAGTGAATCCGCCAACCTCTACTACCCTCTCTCATCGTTTAGCAATCGCGTCCGTTTTCGTTTTTGGTCGCGCCCCCCTTTCCATATTCACTTCAAACTCGCGTCCCCCACTCTTAAAATTTTTTCAAGTTCAATAAATTTGTCCTGTTATATATAATTCGTTTTATTAAAAAAAAAAATCCATACAACGTTGAATAAAGATATTAAGATAAAATATAATTATTATGAAATCGAGATCTTAACGAGTTCATATTTTTACAAAATATATATCAATAAATTTCTTAAAACCTGGAAATATCACCAAAATCCCAATTGTGGACGACATCTTTGAAGTTCCGCTTCCTGACTATAATGAAGTCTTTATAGCTCAGCTTAAAAACAACAAAGCCGCAGGAGCCGACGGCCTCCCTGTATTATCATGCACAGATGAGCTTCTATGCATAATATTGCCTGGACAAATACATTCCAAACTATAAGAACCTCAGTGTGCTCTGTCTTATCAACAAGAAAGGCGATCCCACAATTTATGCCAAATACCGTGGGATATGTGAAAGGCCCATCGTAAACTAGGATCTGATCAATATGGCTTCAGACCTGGTAAATCTATTTTACAATCGAACAGGTATTTACGCTACTACAAATCTTGGAGAAGACCCTAGAAAAACTAATTAACACACCATTATCACAGCTGCTTTGGACAGTCTAATAAGGAATCTCCTATAATAAACCATGTCTGAGTTTGGTATCCCTGCAAAGCTTATCCGCCTTTGCAGAATGACACTAAGCAACACCCGCAACACACTTCGAAGCGGAAAGGAACACTTTCCACCATTCGATATCAAACGAGGTTTCAGACTAGGTGCTTGCTTGGCCATATAACGCGCGATGTCAGTACAGCGCTCTCCAGATTAGGGAAAAGGCGGTTCGAATGGGTCTTGCAGTTAACGCAGATAAGATGAAATACCTTGTGCCAACAAACAAACAGTCTCAGAATTTTGGAAACCAGATCACTGTTGATAGCACTTCCTTAGAGGTTGTTAATGACTTCGTATACCTGAGATCCAGCGTAAACTCCATCAACATTGAGGTGAAACGAATAAAACTTTTGCTAACAAGTGTTGCTTTGGGCTGAGTAGGCAAGTAAAAAGCAAAGCCCTCTAGCGTCGAGCAAACCTCACGTTCTATGTCATTTATTATGCCTTTTAAGACTTGCGCCTTGTCAACACTAAACATTGCAAGAGGAATTTGAACAGCTTCATTCCAAAATTGTAGATTTTCTAGCATAAACGTACTCACAACTTTTTGGTGTATGTGCACTTATTGTGTCGTTAACAATTTAAAAAAATAAATAACTGGTCATTTCAACCCTTAAAAGGACTTTGGGCCTAGCTTCTTATGATCAATTGTGTTGTGCGTGTTATTTAGTTTGTACACAATTGACCGAGAAATGGACCTACTGGCTTAACGCCGACTCCGAACGGCGATGAACGGAATGTTCTTGTTCTCAAGAAGCTTTACACGGCATTTTTATTACTCTCTGAGGTTTGCCATTGTCTGCAGAGAGGTGGCGGCCGTACAGAAAAATTATTTTAATTCAAATAATTTTCTGTCGCTGCTGGGGTTCGAACCCGGGTCTCCAGGTTCGTTGACACAGCGGCCACGCACTTTAACCAACTACGCCACGGTCGCCACAACAGTGTCGTTAACAGTGGCCTGAAAATTTTATTTCAGCAAAAAAATGAAATTAACATGTGAACATTTTCGGGCTATGTTTTTTTTTTTTTGTCTTTAACAATAAAAGAATGCATCTGTAAACTTAGATCGATTTTTGGTGATGCGTTCCAGCGGGGTTGTCGTTCTATCCAAGACGAATTTTGTGAAGGTCGTTGAAGAACGGCTGTTGTGGCAGAAAACATCGCTGTGGGTGAACTGTTGGAAGCAGACTAGTATGTAACATACCGTGAAGGAGTCATACTTGGATATTAGTGGGACTAGCATAAATTCGATTTTACATAAGCATTTGGGCGTCAGGAAGATTTGTTCCCGTTTTATGTCCCATATTTTGACGGTTGTTCAAAAAAACACTCTTATCGATTGATGCAAGGAAATGATGAAAAACCCCCCAGCGGGTTTTGTTTGAAACACGTCTACGACATCACAATAGGTGAGGAATCATGGATCTATGTTTATGAGCCCGAAAAAAGGTATCAGTACACTGTTTGGGTCTTTCAAAGTGAGCAAAACCGGACGGAGCACATCCAAGCAAATGGTTGCCGGTTTTTTCAAAAGCTGGTCATGTTGCAATTGTACCACTTGAGAACCAGATAACAGTTATTGCTAAATAGCACACAACCATTTGTTTGCCGGAAGTCTTCGAAGAATTGAGGAAAACCAACTATAGAAGGGAGATCATTCTTCATTCTTCATAGCGACAATTCGCGACATCGCGAGTTCCCAAACATCAGCTCAAACAAAAGAACACTCAAAACGTTGAATTGATGTGTCATTCGTCTAACTGTCCCGACTTGGCAACCAAAGACTCCTTCTCGTTTCCTCAAATCAAGAAAAAAATGCGAGGCGAGCATTTTTCTACGAATGCACATTCTGTTGAACCCTTAAAAAATCTGGTTCCAAAGGTAATAAATTTGGTTTTTTGCTTTTGATTTTGCTTTTGCTTTTGCTTTTACTTTTACTTTTTCTTTTACTTTTGCTTTAGTTTTTGCTTTTGCTTTTGCTTTTGCTTTTGCTTTTGCTTTTGCTTTTGCTTTTGCTTTTTCTTTTGCTTTTGCTTTTGCTTTTGCTTTTGCTTTTGCTTTTGCTTTTGCTTTTGCTTTTGCTTTTGCTTTTGCTTTTGCTTTTGTTTTTGCTTTTGCTTTTGCTTGGTTTTTGCTTTTGATTTTGCTTTTGTTTTTATTTTGCTTTTGCTTTAGTTTTTGCTTTTGCTTTTACTTTGCTCCTGCTTTAGCTTTTGCTTTTGCTTTTGCTTTTATTTTTGCTATTGCTCTTGCTTTAGTTTTTGCTAACGTCTTCGATTTTGTTTTTGTTTCTGTCCATATATATTTTACAGGAATCAATGAGGAATCAATCTTGCCTGTGGAACAATCATTTAGATTAGGACTATGCAAGAAATCCATGTAGCAATAATGTATTGACGTTAATTAGGATGTTTAGATCCTTATGACGTCATTAACTGTTTGCTTATTTTTACATGTGGGCTAAGAACTCTACTATGCATCGTTTCTTGTTTTTTATTGCATTTCTAATGTGTTAAGTGTTTCATGATATCAATGACGTCAAAAATAAAACATTAGCACTCCACCAAACGAGTAGGAATTCCATGACCCAATATTGCATTTTTGTTGCATAAACTTCTTTTTTTGCTACCTGATGACGTCAAAATTTAGTTTTTATATTTGTCGTAAGACCAAGTTCAAACCTTTGTTTTCGTTTCATAACATTTACCATAGCGTATATTCTCACTGAGTAAGAACTCAATGCAACGCCCGGTGAATAATTGTTTTGATTTAGGATTTATTTTGATTTAGGAACAGCTCTCTCCGATGGTTCATGACGTCATGAATTTTTCATCAATTTTTGTTGTGAGGGCTAAGAACAGTCTTCATCTTTTTTATCGTAGCGTCTTTACTCAGTGAGATATAATTCACTGTCACAATTTATCAATTTTGTTGGTTAACCCATTTTCTACAACGGGAAAAAAATTTTTTTGTTATCAAAGCTGTTGAGTGTTCGAAAAATCCAACAGTGGTAGAAATTGGGTTGAGCGCTCCCTTGGCCACCCAATGACGTCAATTTTTTTTTTTTTAAGGATTAAAAGTGCTATCGCACCATAATTTTTACAGTATTTTTATAATATTCGCACCTAATTTCAGTGAGTTAAAATTCAATGCAAATCTGATGCAATTTGGAAAAATACCTTTTTCAACTTTTTTGGAAAACTACGAGGTAATACGTAACGAAGTTATTCTAAATATTCTTCTTTAAAAAAATTAATGTTTCTTGCCGAACTACAAAAGTCATTAGCCAACACTTGAAAATTGAGTTGAAATACATTTAGACATTCATTAACCCTAGAAAGATAACCCTATTTGCCATACATATTGAAAATATGTACATAATAAGTATACGTCGAATCGTACTTACGTTATCTTTCTAGGGTTAATTGAATTTTTTTGAATTTTTTAATTTTTTGAAATCGAACCAACAGTCGGCGACGTTTACAAATAATGATAAAATAGCAACAACTATTAATAAAGCTCACCAAATTGTATTGACAGACGGCTATCACAATCACTACGAAGAGGAAGAAGAAAAAGCAAAAGACAGAAACCCAACCGCATGAAATTAAATTGATGACTGCAACTGCGTAGCTCACGCGGTTAAGAAATTCTGCGCAAAGTGCGAAATATTTTGTAATAAACTTAAACAGACAAATACACACACATATATATACATACATCCATACACACACCCATACACACAACTTAAAACAGTCAGCGAAATAAAACTGAAAGTGGTTTTTTAGTAGCCTACTAGCGGCTGAGCATGCGCAGAAACAAGCACATAAACTCGAATGCGTTGGTCAAGCATTTAAAACATGCTCTTACTTTTGGTCATTATTTCCCCACCCTCCGCTACCTATCGTTTTCGCAATGTACTCATAATATTGCAACCACTACAAAATATGTTAAAACGCATTCTTGTTTTGCTGTTACTGTTTCCTCTGTTTCTACCGCTATTTATGCTGACGCTAGGTATTGCGTAACTTAACGTAGCGTGCGTTAACAGAGTCGACGCTAAGGTACAAACATACTTGTTTGGCTAACCTTGAAGTTTTTTTTTTTTCTTTTTTCTCAAAACAGAAGAAGAAGAAGAAGAAAAAAGAAGCAGAAGTAGATGCAGTAGAAAGAAAATTATTTTTGATAACTTAAACAACATTTACAGAAGATTTTGGAAATTTTGTTTTTATTTCAATTATATCGTTTTATTAGTAAGTTAAGTTTTTGAGTTTTTATAAAGTTGTTCAAAACATAGAGAAATTCTCTTCAATAGTGAAATTCCCACAACTTTAAAATTAGTTTAACCTCACTTGTGTTGGTTAGTTGACTAGGTTGCTAGGTGCTTGTCTGCCGCCCTAGAGGTCTCGGGTTCGAATCTCACAGGGTCAAGGTCCTACGCTTTAACCTTTCTACATTTCTTTCCATATTTCAAATCAACTGAAATTAAAAACTCATCAATATTTACGTCTTGAAGTTGTAGTTGGTGCTAAACAAGTTTGTGAACGGGATTGCCTTATAACTTGAATTTTCTGAGGTGAAGACATATAATCTTACCTTAGATTCAAATTCACAAGTTTTTAAGATTTTCCACAACGCTAAGATAATACTATACATGTTTCGCTAAGTTGCCGCTTCTTTTCCACTAATCTATCACCACATTTCCGAACGAAGACAGACTTGTCTGACTAGGTATTACTTCTGAAATCCTTTGTTCGAAGCTAAAAACAAAAAAAACAAAAACTTTCCCTATCTATTTATGTCGTTTTCTTTACAGTTATCGAAAAATATGAATCAATAAAATTGTTGAACGTTGAAACAAATTCTAATAAGAATTGTTGAAAAGTTTATCGGTGTTTTAATTAAGCAAAAGAAAATAAAAATTAAGTGCTGTGTTAGATACTTTCGAACACTTTGGAAAACAAAACCCACTTTGTTAAAACTATTCAACATTGATCAACGTAGAAAATGGGCTGCAGTTGGCTTTGTCATTGACACACCCGTAGATTTTCACGTGACAACGTACCTTCATCCTCGTCCTTATTCTTATTCATATCATTTCTCTTGTCCATAAGCTTGTCCCTTTCCTTAAATTTATCTTTATCTTTGATTTTATACTATTATAACTCCTTCTCCTAATCCTTTTCCAAATTTTTGTTTTAATACATGTCCATATTCTAGTCCTAGTCCTTGCCCAAGACCATTACAAAATCATTGTCCCATTTCTTATCGATATTTTTATCCCATTCTGTTTTCCTAATTCTTGTCGATGCGTTGTCGACATTCTTGTCCCAATCCTTGTCTGAATCCTCATCCTAATCATTGACCAAACCCTTGTCTTAATCCTTATATAGGGTGTTTTTTTTAGAGGTATAGAACTTCGAATTGAAATAAAACACAATAAAATCGTTTTAATGTCCATCAATTTGGCTTTATTGAAAGGATAATTTTATGCCATTAATGTTTAAATATGATTTCGGGCATGTGACCGCCGCGGCTGGCTCGAATAAAGCCAATTCTACAGGTCCAATTTTCAACCACTTTTTCGAGCATATGGGGCCGTATGTCGGCAATAACGCCACAAATGTTGGCCTCCAAGTCCCCTAACGTTTCTGGTTTGTTGGCGTAGACGAGCGACTTCACATATCCCCAAAGAAAATAATCCAATGGTGTCAAATCACACGATCTTGGTGGCCAATTGACAGGTCCATTCCGCGAAATTATGCGCTCATCGAATGTTTCTTTCAATAAATCGATTGTGACGTGCGCTGTGTGGCATGTAGCGCCGTCTTGTTGGAACCACAACTCATCCACATTCATGCCATCCAATTCGGGAACAAAATAGACGGTTATCATGGCTCTATACCGGTCTCCATTAACGTTAACTGACTCTCCAGCATTATTTCGGAAGAAGTATGGCCCAATGACTCCACCAGCCCATAGAGCTCACCAAACAGTCAGTTTTTGTGGATGTAATGGCGTCTCAAGGATCTCATGTGGATTCTCTTCACTCCAAATGCGGCAATTTTGCTTGTTGACGTAGCCATTCAACAAAAAATGAGCCTCATCACTGAACAAAATTTTGCGATGAAAATCAGCATCGAGATCAATCTCATTTTCGGCCCATTTGCAAGCGTTGTTCTTTTGCCAACCTGTTCATGATGAAATGGCAAACCAAACTGAACATAAATGACATTAGAGTTGCCAGATTTGACCACAAAATGCCAGTTTTATCTCTATTCGAAAAACAAACCTCTAAAAAAAACACCCTATATAAGGTCTTAATAGTTATACAAATTCTTGTTTTTATCCTTTTTCTAATCCTTGTTTAGGTTGCCTCCATTGTTTCACAGCGCTAACATTTAGCTATATTTTATTTTCGTTATGAGGTAAAAGATTCAATCTTTGCTGTTGTAAATTTAAATTTATCGTAGCAACTTTATAGACCGAGTAATAATTTCATGCAACAATATTGTATTTGTGTTGCATAAGCTGCTACCTACAAGACTTGACAATATCATAACCTAAGGGCATGTACAAATTCTTAATTTTCTATAAATGACATTTACCATAAAACATATATATTTACCGAGTAATAATTTCATGCAACGCCGTTGCATGATTGTTGCATTTTCGAAGTTGTAGCTGCCTGGTGATGTCATCAATTTTGACTATTTTTGTCGTGATGACTAGAAACTAGTATTTTCTAGCGTAAACTATTTTTTACCGTAGCACCTATACATATATAGTGGGTAATGATTCTATATAATGCAGTGGGAAATGATCCATATATTTGCAGTTTTGTTGCTTCAGCAGCTTCCTACGCGTCCCACTGATATTATTAATTTAATTAATTAATTTTATATATTCGTCATAAGCTGAAAAATTGACTATAACTTCAATCTTAGCACCTATACTCAGCGAGTTACAATTCTTTTATGAATATTGGTAACTTAGCCACACATCCTAAGACTAAGCGTTGTTAAATTAATCTAAGAAAGCATGTGATCCACTTTGATAAAACACAATAATGATGATGTGAAAGCAATATATTCTTTTACTCTTCATTTCTTTGACCGAACTTCTTATGGTCAAATTGTGTTGTGCGTGTTATTAAATTTTTGGACACAATTGATCAAGAACTGGACCTACTAGTTTTATGCCGACTCCGAGAAGAATATTTTTTCTAGATTTAAGTCTAATAGTGTGAGAAAAATTAGCTTGATCAAAGCAATCAATTTGCTGAAAACTATAATAATTTGCTTGATTCAAGTAAACGATTTGCTGAAAACTAGAACAATTTGCGTGATTTGAGAAATTTATTTTTCTTGAATTGAGAACAATTTGTTTGATTCAAGTAAAAAATTAACTGAAAACTATAATAAATTGCTTGATTCAAGTAAAAAGTTTGCTGAAAACCATAATAATTTGCTTAATTTGAGAAATTTATTTTCCATGAATTGAGAACAATTTGCTTGATTCAGCAAAGATGTAGGATGTAGGATAACCTATCATAAAAGATACAGTAGTTTCGACTATGTCGTAACACAAGACGTAGAATTAGTCAATTCGCTTTTGATGACATCTTTTTTAAAAACTATTTAGCAAAAAATTTATTCCATACACCTGAGCATATAACCTTTAAAAGAGTGCCGGAGAGGGTTAATATGTATGACCGACCCCCATTAGTTTTGCAAAAGGAACATTTTTGCCTTTGACACCTATTCCCTCCGACCACTCCTTAGGGGGGCTCCCTTACAAATATTATGGTTTTTGTATATTTATTCCATACACCTGAGCATATGACCTTTAAGTGAGTGCCGGAAAGGGTTCATAGGTATGACTGACCCCCATTACTTTTGCACAAGAAATATTTTTGCCTTTGACACCTATTCCCTCCGACCACTCCTTAGGGGGGCTCCCATACAAATTTTATTGTGTTTGTGCCGGAAAGGGTTAATATGTATCACCGACCCCCATTACTTTTGCAAAAGGAACATTTTTGCCTTTAACTCCTATTTCCTCCGACCACTCCTTAGGGGGGCTCCCATACAAATTTTATGGTTTTTGTTTATTTATTCCATACACCTGAGCATATGACCTTTAAGAGAGTGCCGGAGAGGGTTAATATGTATGACTGACCCCCATTACTTTTGCAAAAGAAACATTTTTGCCTTTGACACCTATTCGCTCCGACCACTCCTTAGGGGGGCTCCCATACAAACTTTATAGTTTTGTCGATAAAACTGGAAACTGTCGATAAATAGGTAGCAAGTTTAAGCAAAAAAAAACATCAAATGTTGGCTTTATATTTCATGTAATGGTGTAAAATTTATATAAGTTAGAGAGTTCTAATATGAATTTTTGTCGCATTGAGGATCAAGCAGACCAACAAGAGCTAACATCAACATTGTACGATCAGTACTTACGGCCCACCAAAGGCTCAAAAAGTTATCACTATCAACCACCCTACTTACCTCTGAGAATGACGTATTCTACGTCAAAAAAAAACTACTAGAATATACTAAATATATCTTGAAGACGCTTACATGTTTCCAAGTAAAGTCCTTACGCCTTCGAACCATGCAACAGTTTGTCAATCCGCACCATCCTAAAAATGTATTTATGAAAACATGTTGTGAATTATAAGCATGCCAATATAAGTTGAAGTAAGAAAAATTTGCTTTGATTCAAGTAAACAATTTTCTGAAAACTTAAATAAATCTCTGCGATTGCTTAAGGGCCTCCGGGAATTTTAAAAAAAAAAAAGACACTAAAAAAATTTTTTTCTTTTTTTTCTGTATTTTATTTTAGACCAAATTTTTTTTACATTGTCAAAGTATAATATTGAAGATTTAACCCTGAAGATTTTTTAAAATATTAACTTTTGGCAAAATGGCGGGCGTAGAAAGAAATTCAAATTTTTTTGTGCACAAAATTAAAGTTGTTTTAGGTTATAAATTAAAAAATAACTATAAAAAATCGATCCCTTAAACGCAAACGAACTCTTTTATAAACAAAAACAAAATTCCAGATGCCAGTCTCCAGATATCGTGCTTATCGCAAATTTAAGGTCTTTAGCGGCATTGAAGTTTTCTACCTTATCCACGAATTTTTATGGACTAAAATTTCAGAGACAAATCTTGAATAGTTGTACTTTAATAATGTAAAAAACATTTTGGCCTTAAAAAAAATATAGCTCCAAAAAACAAAAAACACAGATGTGTACTTGGATATACGAGAAAAGCGAAGCATTTTCGCAATTTCATAGATTTATATACCCCGTTTACATTTTCGTATGGGAGCCCCTGTAAGGAGTGGTCGGAGGGAATAGGTCCTCAAGGGAAAAATGTTCCTTTTGCAAAAATAATGAAGCTCGCTCATACATGTTAACCATCTCCGGCCCTCCCTTAAAGCCCCACCTGTTCAAGTGTAGGGTAATAGGGTAAAGTGTAAATTTGTATGAAATCCCCCCTAAGGAGGGATTAGAGGGGAAAGGCCCCCAAGGGATCACTCTTCCTATTGCAAAAGTAATGAGGGTTGGTCATACATATTAACCTTCTGCAGTCCTCCCTTAAAGCAAGTGCGGGGAATAAATATTCAAAATAAGAACTAATATGCAATAAAAAAAAACTAAACAGCTCGTGGGCATGTTTGAATGACCCTGCTTGTAAGTATCAGCACATTTTCGATGCTTACCGCGTAAGCAACTTAATTTTTGAGTTGCTTAGTTTTTAACAGGCTAGCTGCTCTGAAGTTTCAAACCAAACATTCAATAATTTGAGGCAACATTTGACATGTTTAATTCGTACTGGTTTAACCAAAAATGTTCTAAATTACATGCAGAGCCACTAACAAAAAGATAAACCTGCTCAGTAGCTGGATGATCTTGTTCAGCTTTTTATAGTTTCGCTACTGCTCCATAGATGTGGTTGTTTGCTTTTGTTTTCATTGATTTATTTTGCTGTCAAAGGAAACAGCTATGCTTATTTCTATGAAATAAATATATAAAAATGGATGCAAGAGTCGTAAGTTTATTGCCCCAAGCGGTCAATGGCCCAAGCCCCAATGCCCCAACCGGTCAAGAGCAAAACTTAAAAGACTTTAACTAATCAGGTTCATCAGTTTAAACCAGAACGAATAAAATGCGGTTATTATTGCTTAGAACGTAAAGTAAAATGTTAAATAAGTACGAAAACTTGCTGACCAATGGTTTTTAGTTTGATGGTTACAGCATTATGCCATGTCTACACAGAGAGTTTAGCTTGAGTTTAGTTTTAAGTTAACCATAGCTGTTAACACAGAGATGCGTCGGCAGAATTGTGTTTAGTATGACATTTCTTTGTTAACTTTTGTGTTCTCATATTTTGTCTGCACATCCACCACCGTGACATCAATTCAACTTGAGGACAAGGCTGCATCCATTTCTGCTTACACATGGGAACTCTTCCTTGCGCTGCGCTGTTTGGATTTTTTATCGGCCCATACTAATATGAAGACCTCATCTTCTACACTTGCCCAAGCTCTTGTCTTCGCTTTTTTGTTCATTTTTTGCAAATAGTAAATTGCACAAACAAACAGCTTTTTTTGACATTTCTGACCACAAAATTGTACAAGTTGCCTTTGAACGTACCTTTTTGTAAGAACATTAGCATATTTTTAGGGATTTCTCAAATTAAGTTTTGATAAACACAGAAACCAAGTTGAGTTTAGTTGAGTTTCATCCCTCAAAATTGTACTGGAGAACTCAAGAGTTTATGTTGCATTCAGTGGCAAAACTCAACTTTGTACTGGAAACTCAAACTAAACTCTCTGTGTAGACATGGCATTAAACTATCAGTCGAGAGTTATGAGTTCAATTCCTGCAGCGGGCAAGAAACTATTTTTAATTTAACATTTTCTTGTTGGAATAGAAGCAAGTTAATAACAACAATTCTAAGAAAAAATGTGTCAGAAAAAGTGTCGTTTTTGAGATTTCACTCTAGCAAATTACAGAACGAGGCGTAAAAAGCTTCGTTTCAAAAAAATTAAAAAAAGTGTCTTCTTTTTTTCGAAACGCTCTCAAAAAATATCAAATATTTTCTTGATTTAAGTCTTGTTTCAGGTGCTAGAATCAGCAATTTTATTATTGTTTCAAACAATCATTTATTTAACTCATTTTTAGAAATAAAGCTCATTATAAATTTATTTTTTTAAATTTTAGTTTTTAGTCATTGATTTGAGCAAATGATGCTTCATGATTATTGATTATTATTTATTATTTATTTATTTATTTTTTATTTTTTGTTTTGTATTCAATCTTTAGGGTATGTGAACTATTGTAATATCAAAATTTTTTATAAATAATAAAATAATAATAAAAAAAATAATAATTTTAAATTTTCTTAGATCAAGCAAAATATTTGTTTAATATAAGAATAGTATTTCTCTCCGTGTGAGACTTTTTTCATGAAACCTTATTTTCAACACTCGTTTTCTTCATAGAATCCGCTTTTTTCCACTTATTTTTGTTAATTCACACAATGTAGCATTTAATGTCAATTATTTGATACCGATACAGATATAAACACGCAATGATTCGCTTTTTCCAAATCAAATCAAATCCATAAAACAATCTTTTTATCTGATTAACTAAAAGCAAGAAATACATTTATCAAATTATAACCATTAAGTTCCGATTAAAAGAGACACTATTAGACAGGCGCAATCAAAGTTGACCGCGCGTGTAGATACGGAACAAAGAGAATTCTTCCTGAACGTTGATGCATTTTAATATTGGAAAGGTTTTAATTATATATCATGGCATATTAATTACACTCAAATGGTATTATAATAAGATCGGCCATGAGGAATAATTGTCTTTATATTTAAATACTAGCAGAATACACGATGATGCTCGGGATACCAATTTCAAATCGGAAATTGTAAACTTAAGTTAGTTAGAAATTATAAACTTTAGAAACATAGAGGGTGTTTGTTGAATCAGTACTAAATTCTGACAGATATATATAGATATATCAACCCAATCCTTAGATTGCAAACTGTCAGTGTAACTATTCAGTAGTCTTTGGCAATTTGTAGTTATGACATACACGCTTCAACATTGTTACTATATTTTAGAAATTGGGTTCCAAGATTATGGTACAGTGCTTTAAGCGTATAGAGTACTTGCACCGTATTACTCCCGATATACATAATCAGTCACATGAGGCCTCTAGGTACGGAATAGAGGTATAAAACTATCGATGGCACTATCGACACCTCTAGTACGGAAGAGTGTGTTCTAAGTATAAGAAGAGTGAGTACTGAAGAGAATATTACATCCATCAGGAGAGTGTTCAAGAAGGTCAAAATTTATCGATTCGACGGGGCTCACAACAGATTGGTCTTTGTCCGCCCATTTTATGGAAAATTTTACTCAAAGATCTTTGTTTGAAGGTTTGCAAGATTCAGCTCTTGCAAGAATTGAAGACAAATGACCAACGTTTGCTTCGAAACTTCAGTGCATGGGCCGAAAATCTACTTTAATTGGATTCGCTGTTTTATCGGCTGAAATTTGGTTCAGCGGTAAGGGTAATTTTCCTCGTAATCATATGTTCTCTAAGAAGTGCGTATCTTAATCGAACAATTTCAAGACTAGCTCAGTGCAACATGTTAAGACACCGAAACGACACCGCCATGAACATTCGACCGAAAATATCGAAGCAGTGAAGGAAAGTTTTGAAAAACACCCAAGCATCTAATTTGCGAAAATCGTATTTTCTGACGAAATCAAAACGTGGCAATTATGCCGACAAGCCGCAAGAGATTTATTATATGCCAATGCACTTACAACGAGTGACTGTTTGGTGCTGTTTGCGACCCGGGGTCATCATAAGGCCTCACTTTTTCGAAAGAAAATAACGACATATGAGCCGTTATAGTCAATGGAATAGGCTACAGAGTCATGATAAAAAAGTTTTTCAAAGTCTGAGTCCGGACACTAATAACCTGTAATTGCAACAGGATTGTGCTTTGTCATACAAGTCGCGAAAAAATCGAGAATTACACAATAAGTTCCGTAGTCGCGTAATTTCACGTTTTAGAAACACCAAGATCCTGGAATTTAACACCATTAGACTACTTCTTTTGAGATTATGTTAAGGGTAAGGTCTATGTTAACCATCCGCAAATAAGTCCAACTCTCAAAGCGAACATTTATGTCACCATCACCGAAATACGTAGAACCCCAAATATGCAAAATTGTGATCGGAAATTTGGAAAAAGGATTAAGGTCTACAAGCTTAGCAGAGATGGCTATTTGAATAAAATTATGTTTTATATATCGCACACCCTCTTCAAAAGGGCACAACTCGAAATTTTTCAATTTAGACTTTTTAATATAAATCAATTCGTAATGCACATCTCCATCGACACTCAAAATTTTGTTTTAATCTCATTGCTCGTTAATTTTTAAAAAATCATTTTGTATGAAGTTGCTTGAAAACGAAATAGTTTTTTGACTCTCCTGAAAATTTCAAAATTTTGAGTTGTGTCACTTTTGAAGAGGGTATGCGCTATAACTTCTATGTGTCTTATTTATAATCCAATAAAAATTTAAGAGACATCAAACCCTTTGTTCGTTAAAAAGAAAAAAGGTACTTCACCGTTATGAACTTATTTTTTTAATTCTAATATCAAATTGAATCTAAGTCCCGAGTTCGAAGCTCGGCATGCCAAGGTATATCAACATAAACCAAATCCAACAAAAATTGTTCGGAGCTCGGAGTATCAATGGTCGCCTGTTTCTTCCAAAAACTGGCCATGTGGCCATGTTACCAATTGAGACACGTAGAATCATCAATTCGGAAAGGTACACAACCGTTTGTTTGCCAGAAATGTTCCGTGAAATAAAGAACGCGTACTCTCAACACATCGAATTAATGAATCATTCGCCATACAGTCCTGATTTGGCACCCAATGACTTCTTTTGTTTCCACACATCAATTACAAACTGCATAGACAATGATTTTTAACGCCATAAGATGCCGTTGATGCGTTTCTAAACTATGTTTTGGATGTGTCTCAAGTGGGATCGGATAAATAGAACGCATGCAAAAATCTATTTTAACAATATATACAATTTACAAAATATTTAACAATAGCAATAAAGCTATGTTCAATGAAAAAATTTCGGTCTTTATATATATTCCCGAAGTATATGTAGCAACCCTCGTATTAGATTTGTATGGAGGGCACAACACTCATTCCTCCCAACTAATTTTTATATGTGTATAACCCTCACTTTAGCTAGGTACTATTAAGACGTTGTGGCAAAATTTACCTCAAATATGTTGATAGGTTTAGGTGTTGAGTTGAAACAAACAGACAAACATCTACAAATAAGTATAAAATAGATGTGTGCAATGAGTATAACTTAATTAAAAAGAAATAAAAATTTAAATCATACGAGTTAATGTTTGTCCTGTAGAGTTAATTATAAATGACCAGCAATATACTTATATTATTAAAAGCGAGCTTTTTATCTACATTTCTGTGAAAACAATTAGAAAATTATTATAAAAAGTAAGCTTTATCTGATGAAATTAATATTTTTCTGAACTGCTCTATGTTACTAGCTGAGTTTAATTAAGAGAATGCTAGCAAAATATTCCCGTTATTTTCATTTTAAGCGCATAAAGGGTTTTCAGGTTGAACTATGATACAAAGTACATGCTGGACGTGTTCCATTTACAAAATATCATATGCGTAATACAAATACTTCTGTTAAAGAAAAAAAAAAGCCACAGTGGAGTGGTTTGACGGAATGAAACTTTTTTGAAAAGAATAAGAAATATAACGTGTGAGATCTGTGAATAGATAGTTATATTACAGATATCTATAAATGTACTCGTTTATAATTCGAGAGCAATCGAGTAAACAATGTTGTTGTTATTAAATAATAATCAGGTTTTGAAAATAACTAGATATTAGGTGTAAGTGGCGTTTCATTCTTGCTATTGTTTTTAACATTCTAAGGGGTGTTTTTTGATATTTTTCGGTTCTTTTGGAGTTATTTTGGTTTGATAATTCATTATGAATAGGCTCACACTGGAGCTACTTTAACAAATTGTTGAAAGTAATTTTGAAAAGCACGGTGTAATTCGAGAAACACATTGGGCATTACGTGCGTTTCATGGTGTTCAGGGGATAAATGGTTTTTGGTTCAATGGCTACGTGAATTAACAGAATTTCCGCATTTACAGCAATGATAATATACGAGCCTTTCTCGAAAAACCATTACATCCAAAAAAACTTACCGTTTGGGGCACCTTATGGGCCGGTGAAATCATATGCACTTGCTTCTTTAAAAATGAGGCCAGTGAGAACGTCAAAGTGGAGTGCTATAGAGCCGTGATTGCCTATTATTTTGTTACCCAATGAAATAGGAAGTTTAATGAAGACATGTTTTTTCAACAGAATGGTGCCACATGCCATACAGCCCGTCAAACAATGGACTTACTAAAGTAAACATTTGGTTAACGCATTATTTCTCGAAATGGACCTTTCCCCATGGCCACCATTATTTTCTCAAAGGTTCTATGAAGTCACTAGTTTATGCGAAAAGACCCAAAACTATGTACTCCTTGGAAGACAACATTGTGCGAACCATTGTCGAGATACAGCCGTAAATGCTGCAAAAAATGGTAGAAAAGTGGACTCCAGAATGAGCTAACATCCGAGCCAGCCTCGACGGTAACATGTGTGAAAACATAATTGAACTCCATTGGTATAAAATAATCTTTGTAATATATAAATATAATAATGAAATATATAATTAATTAATATAAAGGGTGATTTTTTTGAGGTTATGATTTTCATGCATTAGTATTTGACAGATCACGTGGGATTTCAGACATGGTGTCAAAGAGAAAGATGCTCAGTATGCTTTGACATTTCATCATGAATAGACTTACTAACGAGCAACGCTTGCAAATCATTGAATTTTATTACCAAAATCAGTGTTCGGTTCGAAATGTGTTTTATCGACAAATTTTGTTCAGCGATGAGGCTCATTTCTGGTTGAATGGCTACGTAAATAAGCAAAATTGCCGCATTTGGAGTGAAGAGCAACCAGAAGCCGTTCAAGAACTGGCCATGCATCCCGAAAAATGCACTGTTTGGTGTGGTTTGTACGCTGGTGGAATCATTGGACCGTATTTTTTCAAAGATGCTGTTGGACGCAACGTTACGGTGAATGGTGATCGCTATCGTTCGATGCTAACAAACTTTTTGTTGCCAAAAATGGAAGAACTGAACTTGGTTGACATGTGGTTTCAACAAGATGGCGCTACATGCCACACATCTCGCGATTCTATGGCCATTTTGAGGGAAAACTTCGGAGAACAATTAATCTCAAGAAATGGACCGGTAAGTTGGCCACCAAGATCATGCGATTTGACGCCTTTAGACTATTTTTTGTGGGGCTACGTCAAGTCTAAAGTCTACAGAAATAAGCCAGCAACTATTCCAGCTTTGGAAGACAACATTTCCGAAGAAATTCGGGCTATTCCGGCCGAAATGCTCGAAAAAGTTGCCCAAAATTGGACTTTCCAAATGGACCAACTAAGACGCAGCCGCGGTCAACATTTAAATGAAATTATCTTCAAAAAGTAAATGTCATGGACCAATCTAACGTTTCAAATAAAGAACCGATGAGATTTTGCAAATTTTATGCGTTTTTTTTAAAAAAAAAGTTATCAGGCACTTAAAAAATCACTCTTTATTATATGTATAATATTATATGTTATAATAATTCTATGTAATTTAAGTATATTCTTTCAATTCAAAGTTCTACACCTCTAACCCTATATTTGAGTACGCCATGAATATTGCCAATCATGGCAAAAGTGTGCTACAAATTATAAAATATCGAATTTTTTTAAGTATACTGCAGATAGAACTATATTATCTGCTATTAAATATTATTTTTAACTAAAAATATTTTAAAACAAAATTTATTGCCTTGTGTCTTTTAGTTTGCATGGACCGTAACGCAACATATCTGAAAAAAACATTTATTTAAAAATTGGAACTTAATGGGTGGTACCTTTTTCAGATTTGTAGAATTCCCAGAGTATCTTTGAACTTAGTGTGTTAGAAATATGATCCCGAATTACAAGGTTAAAGGTCTAGATGTTGGGCTGGGTCAAAATTTTGTGAAATTGGTTTCAAAAGTTTGCAATTCTCTAACGTGTTTTCATGATTTTAAAAATTAATGAGGTCTATATAATTTTTTCTCGGATTTCAGCTTAAATTTATTTTTTGTTTTTTTGTTTAAATAACTTTAGGTTTTTTACTTTGATGAACCCTAGTGGGCGCCTTTGTATAAAAAAAAATAACAGTCAAGATAAAATTTCTTCAATTTGTCCAACTTTTAGGATTTTTACATTCAAAGAAAACAAATTCAGTTCCTCTTTTAAGATTATTCATACATCCAACAAGGGAAGTTTCAATACAAAAAATCACAAAAGGAACGAAAATTGTTCAATTAATCAAACTTATTTGGTTCCTCAGGGTCATGGAATCCAAATTCGGTGATAATTTCAGAATTTAATAGTTATCATATGGCACTACAGGGTAAAAACCCAGCCAATTATTTAAGAGTCCAATATGTTTGATAAATTATAATACATCGCCATTACAAATGTGAAGTTGCGAATTTGAAAATCATTACTATTTTAGTTTATATTGGGCCTCAGAAAAGTGAAATCTCGATTGGTGCCATAAACGCTCAATTTCATAAAAAACAGCGCCCCGTTTCTGTGTGTAAAACAATGCGACTATCAAAACAAAATGAAACGCATAATAACTGGAGATGATCCGGAAACAGCCGATTAATCGCGTGAATACCGTGTCAAAGATGAGCCGAACCGAAAAAATCACGTCAAAGCAAGTCAAAAATTAAGGTCATGTTGACAATTTTGTTCGATTATCGTGGTGAGGTGCATTATGAATTCCTTCCAACCGGCCAAACTGTCAACAAAAAATACTATTTGGGAGTTATGCGTCGTTTGCATTGTGCTGTGAGTCAAAATAGACCGGATTTGTGGAGATGCAATTCTTGGTTTTAGCATCACGATAATACACCATCTCATGCTGCACTCATAATTCGTGATCATTTCGCCAAAAACTCGACCCATATCATTTCACAACCAACGTATTCGCCTGACTTAGCACCACGTAACTTCTGGCTATTCGCTTAACTCAAGAGACCGCTCCGTGGACACCGTTTTGAATCGATAGAGGAGATAGAAACCGAAACGAAGAAGGAATTGAAGGCTATACCGGAAGAGGACTTTGCAGCATGTTTTGAAAATTGGAAAAAACGTACAAACGAAAAAACAAGTGTATTGTATCCGAGGGGGACTACTTTGAGGGGGATGAAATGAATTTAGAAGAATAAATAAAGATTTTTTTATTCATAAATAAATTCCTGATATGTTTTGTGCACAGCATAGTTCCACTTAAGCAATAGGATGCAATGGCAAAAAAAAAATAGAATTATACAGATTCGCAGCTTCTCATTTGTAACGATGATGTATTCATATTCATATTCTATTTATATTCATATTCATATTCATATTCATAATCATATTCATATTCATATTCATATTCGTATTCATATTCATATTCATATTCATATTCATATTCATATTCATATTCATATTCATATTCATATTCATATTCATATTCATATTCATATTCATATTCATTTTCATATTTATCCTATACGTACACCCAAAGCAAAAAAAAAACCGCACGCACATAATACTAGAAATTCTAATACTAGGAATTTTTTTTTTGCAATTTCCTCAATTGTTCTTTATTACTTTTTCAAAAGTTTGTGTGTACTTTGTTTGATTAGAGTTTTTTATTGAATTTTGGAAAGTGGTACAATAAACAACATGGTTAGAGGAGCACAGTTGTCACGAATTCAGAAGGGCGTTATTATTGGTCTAGCCAATCAAAATGTTCCTATTCGTATGAAAGCGACTAGAATACAGTTTAATAAAAGCTCAGAGTGCACCGCTTTTTGAAAAAATATCGGGAAACTGATTAATTGGAGAAAAAAATAGCCTCTGGACAAAAGAAGTGCACCAATCCGAGGGAAGACCGGATTATATTAAAAACATGTCTTTCGCTGATTGCTACAAAAATGCAAGTGATATTAGAGCAGAAGTACAGCTATCACATCAAATAAATATATCTACACAAACAGCCAAATATCGTTTGAAGGATATGGGTATGTTGGCCAGATTACATGCAAAAAAAGACATGTTTAACCAAAAGTAGTAAGAAATGATCTTCGACTGGGCCTAAGTTAAAATACCCCCACGGCCGAACAAAAGTATATTCAAAGTCTTAACTGTCAATAAAATGTTTATTCGTAAAAACAGAAAATATTCGCTTTTGTTTTTTGATCAAGTCACTTTGTATGGGAGGTGGGTGTGGTTTTCACTCGATTTGGTTGAATTCTATACACAAAGTACATG
The DNA here is from genome assembly GCA_943735915.1 of Pherbina coryleti. Lineage (NCBI taxonomy): Eukaryota > Metazoa > Arthropoda > Insecta > Diptera > Sciomyzidae > Pherbina > Pherbina coryleti. Next base: position 93,469,580 of record OX030949.1, read on the forward strand.
TTATATATCAAAGTTCATATGCAAAATTACAAGTCCATATATAATTTTTTGTGGAATTTAAAGAGATTTTACATTTTTGATAAAGTCACTTTGTATTGGAGATAGGCGTGGTTTTCATCCGATTTATTTGAATTCCATACTCAGAGTACATGTTATATATCAAAGCTTGTATGCAATTTCAAGTCCTTATATTAATTTTTGTGGAGTTCTAAGAGATTTTACCGTTTTGATAAAGCTACTTTGTATAGGTAGGCGTGGTTTTCATCCGACTTGGCTCATTTTCGAACTTAACCTTTTAGACAAAAGCTAAAATTTCTAATTTCGTGATGATAGCTTGAAAATTACGCCCTTAATCGTGATCACAGACAGACAGACAGACGGACAGATGGACATGACTAAATCGACTCGGGTGGTGATGGTGATCAAGAATATATATACTTTTCTATACCTGCCACGCTTCCTTTTACGTTTTTTAAATTAAGGAAAACGACTTGGCTAGGCAAAAAAAAAAAACAAAAAGTTGGATTGAATCTTACTGGTCAAGACTCATATTCTCAGATGAATCTAAATGTAACCTTATAGGACCGGATGGTTTTCGCACAGTGCGCCATAGAGTAGATGAACTCTTTCAGGAAAATTGCATCCTTCCCAACATCAAGCATTCACCCTATGTGATGTTATGGGAATGTATTTCCAAATACAAAGTGGATGCAATTTTAATGCTAGAGGGTACAGTGAATGCTAAAAAATAGGAAGAAATATTTTTCAACAGGCTGAAATGGAAACAGAATTGGAGCCAAGGCCCATTTTTAATACGATTCTGCTCCTTGCCATAGAGCTCACTTGGTAAGTAAAATTTGAATTCCTAATATCGTCACCACGTTTTTCAGTTAATTGGTCTTTTTTATGTTTCAGATTGCAAAATTGAAGGATGATCTGGGAATTATTTTTTTGGACTGGCTAGGAAACACCCCAGATCTCAATCCAATTGAAAATGTTCAAAATTAACAAATTGAAGCCCAAAAACATGGTAGATCTGAAGAAAAATATTGGAAAAGTTTTCATATGAAGAACATACGGCAGAATATTTGCGAGTATAATTTGATTCTTTGCTCAATAGTGTCATTAAGGTGAAAGGCCTCTCTCTCTCTCTCTCTCTCTCTTTTCTACCTTTCTATCGTCCATATTTTTAGTGTTAAAATTCATACGATACTGAAACTCAAATCTCGAAAAAGTTCGAGACATAAAACAATAATTGTTCCGAAATTGTTTTCAGTGGTGTTTTTTTTTTAATTTCATTGAGAAAAAACTGTGTTTTCAAAAGTTAGTACCTATTAACAAATAAGTCCATACGTGGGGGTCAACGGAATATTGCAACAGCTGAAACAACAACCATTTAATCCGAAAAAGACCTCAAACGTCAACCGGTCAACAATGCGAAGCTACCACGACAACAACAAACAAGTCGTCACAACGTTTAAAAAACCCACAAACGACGTATGCATATCTTTAAAAAAAAATGTTAATTTTACATAAATATATTTTTTTTTTATACATTTTTTAATAATTTCAATGTCACGCTTGCGCAATGCAAATGCATTGCATGTTGACGGTTTTTCTCAATTTTTTTTTTAATTGGATTAACCACCAACAACAATAGCAACTGAAATTGGTGCAGCTTCAATGGTCAGCAGACAAGCAACACACGTCACTCACTCACTTATTCACTGATGCACACACTCCAATTGAGCACATAAGCCCTACGACAAGAGCAAGTTGTACTGGGCACGCATGCGCTTTGCCACCTGCTATAATGTTTTACAGAAAACATGCCACCACGTTTGTAATTCATGACTTTGAAATTGTTTGATGATTTATTGTGAAACTTTAGCATAGTTTTTTTTATACAAAAAAAAATTCGGACAGACATTTGGACAAATAGACTTTTTCAAAAACACTACAACGGTTGTTGTTATCGCTGCCACAGCCATCAAATAAGTGCGTCAGATTTTTCTTTGACTTTTTCAAGTTATTAAAAACACACCCACACTCACAAACAAACAAACACGTTTCGCTTAATTGCATTGATAAAATTGACGATTGTGAAAATAATACCTTCTTGAATATTTTTGTTGCTTTTAACCTTGACCGCTTAGGCATGTTGACTTGTCACTAGAGGGGAGGTATGTACAAACTGGCTGCACGCACATTGTGTCTACGCACGTTATAATAATAGCCAACAGGTACAAAGACTTCTAAATAGGCTACAATAAATTAATAATATTTTGGAATTTTTTTTATGATTTCTGTTCAAGAACTCCCTACACGTTGAGCAAACAAGCTTATTAAGAGTACTTTGAGAACTCAAACGTTTAGAGTGTTCCTCTCGCTGTGTATGACAGAATTTCAGACTTTCATCCAAATCAGACAATCCTTCAATTTCACCCAAAATAACCCAATTAAACATTTAATTTGACGGCCGTGGCCGAAACGCGTTAGTATGCGTAGATGTCAATTTTACGTACCTGGAGAGCACGAGTTCAAATCCTATTTGGCACTGATTGTTTTCCAATTAAAAACATTATTTCTAATCAGCCGTCACCCCTCTGCAGATAATGGCAAACCTCAGAGTGTTAATAATCCGCCACTTCTTGAGAATATGTATGTACAAAGGCGTCCACATGGGGTATTAGAGGGGCACTTTCCCCCCTATACTGGAAAATTTTATATATATTTATTTCCTATGTGTATATGTTTCATTTTCATATCATCATTTTCATATACATGCACACCGATACATACTTTTGCCTCCTCCCCCCTTGAAAAATTCCTGCGGATGCCTATGTGTATGTATATTAGTAGTTTGGACTCAGTATAAAACTAGTAGGTCCAGTCATCATTTGGGGGACAAAAATTAAATAACACGTTACGCACAACTTTTCATAAGAAGCTCGCTCAAAGTCACTTCAAGAGCTTTAATAGCCAATCCGTCTTGTTTTCTTTTTGTTTTTTTAGATTTAGAGTTAGAGTTAGAGTTAGAGTTAGAGTTAGAGTTAGAGTTAGAGTTAGAGTTAGAGTTAGAGTTAGAGTTAGAGTTAGAGTTAGAGTTAGAGTTAGAGTTAGAGTTAGAGTTAGAGTTAGAGTTAGAGTTAGAGTTAGAGTTAGAGTTAGAGTTAGAGTTAAAGTTAGAGTTAGAGTTAGAGTTAGAGTTAGAGTTAGAGTTAGAGTTAGAGTTAGAGTTAGAGTTAGAGTTAGAGTTAGAGTTAGAGTTAGAGTTAGAGTTAGAGTTAGAGTTAGAGTTAGAGTTAGAGTTAGAGTTAGAGTTAGAGTTAGAGTTAGAGTTAGAGTTAGAGTTAGAGTTAGAGTTAGAGTTAGAGTTAGAGTTAGAGTTAGAGTTAGAGTTAGAGTTAGAGTTAGAGTTAGAGTTAGAGTTAGAGTTAGAGTTAGAGTTAGAGTTAGAGTTAGAGTTAGAGTTAGAGTTAGAGTTAGAGTTACAGTTAGAGTTAGAGTTAGAGTTAGAGTTTAATAGCCAATTCGTATTGTTTTTTTTTTTTTTTTTTGAAAATGATATTCTAAAAAGGAAACTTTATGAAAATTTCTGATAAGTTTCTGAAAATTAAGTTCCAAAGTCTCAAGTGATGTATTGCGAAAATTTCAAAATAAATTTATGAAACTGCAATGGATGTTATAGTTTTCAAGAATTTTTACAATTAATCAAAAGCTAGTTCTCAAAATGTTAACTCTAATTTCATCTCCCTGAAAGGCTAAAGTCTTAACTCTTATTTCATCATCCTGTATAAATTTATAAATTTACTTATTGATGACTAAGCGAAAATAAATGGTTTCGATCAAATTAATTAAAAAATTCAAGTTATAAAAATAGTTCATCATCATGGTGAAGGTGAAAAACCAAAATATTTAGGAAACGATAAACAAGTGACCGATAACCTGAAAGTGTGTCTCTCAAGTTTGTTGTGCGCATTTTCCGCAAGTGAGTCCACATGTTCACTTGACAATCAACAAGTAGGTGAAACAAGGTTTGTATGACAACGAACTCCGAAGCAACTTTCACCTCTGATGCAATATTTATTGATCGCAGAAGTACTAACGCAGAAGTAAGAAGTGGATGCATTACCGCAGCATAAAGCAAGAAGCTTGTACAGTATGTTAAAGCTGCTCGCTCAACTGCGCTCTTTGAAACTCTTAAACTCGTATGTGTCTATGCTCTAGCTTTTGGCTATTTTTGAGCTATTTAGCAGTTAACAGTTCAAGTTTTTGTTGTCAAGCATATGTTTTCTAGCTGTTTGCGTAGGCTTTTGAGCTTTTCTTACCAACGCTTAAGTTGACAGTTGGATGTAGTGTTAAAAACAATTTAAGCGTTGAAAGTGGTGCATACCAAAAAATGTTGCGTTATCAAAGCCGGTCCATTCATAAAAATGGTTTAAATTGTGCATTGTCTTGGCTAATCTGTGTCAAGTCTTGACCAATTTTAAATCTTTGGTTAGACTATAAAAGAGTGAACACAAAGCATGCCTTATTTTAAAACTATTTGTTGTTGTTTATTGTTGCAATTTAATTAAAACAAAGATATTTTGTGTGTATGTGTGTGTTTGCTGGATTTGTAGCTGATGATTGTGATGAAATGTATCACAAATTTGGCAATTAGGTCAGACTTGGAGACATTTCTGCATAAAAGCAAGATGATAAAAGATGTTTGCATAAACGTAATTTAATTCAACTCTTCAGCAAATGAAATTTAACAGAGATTATTTTCTAGTTTCCAGCTTCAAAAAGAGCTTAATGCAAATAGAAAAAAAATAGTTGATCAAACACTATCGATAAGCTCTAAATAAACTCGAGCTTTTTCAATCAGCAGTTGATGTATTTTCAGATTTACTGCAAGTGTTTTTATATAAATGTTACTCATACGCTCCGTTACTCTCACACGCTCGGTGGTACAGTAATCAATACAGTATTTATACGTAGAACACTTATGAGTGTCATAAGACACTAATTTTTTACAATCTTGTTAAACATCCTTTTTATTGCAATTTTAACGTACTTGACATTAATTCGTGCCAGTTGTTAATGTGGGGCGCAAATACTTTCGTCATATTTTGAAGTTTATTTCTTATGTTTTTTATAGCACATTGAAGCTTGTTAACCGTTTTATTTTTGAGTTTTATTTGATGCAACAGATTGCACGTAAGTTTTATGAGTTTTAATTGCTATGTTACATGAAATACTGGTGCTTTGGTAAAAGTTTTCATAACATTTTTAAGGTTTAGGGTCGAAAACGACAGTGTTCAGATTTTTTTTTTTTTTTTTTTTTTTTTTTTTTTTGTAAATTAGAGTAATATATGTAACAATAGACTTAAGTTCTTTAACAAAAAGTTGGGAATTAAAATACACACTGGCCTCGTGGTTCTCCCAAAAGAACATACCTTTGTATTCCTTAGCGAAACATTTAATTTACATGTCCCTAAATAAGTGAAGAAAGCTTCACACAAAAAGTCAAAAATCCGCTAGATATATGGCATGAATTTAAAAGAGTTTTCCTTAAAAATATTCGCCACACAAAGTTCTTTTTTTTTTAGTTCTGTGCCAAGGATTTCAGGTGGAATACATAAGTCAAGTCTGCCTTGGTTCAACATGGGGTGATAGATTAATTAGTGGGAAGGAAAGGTCAATCAAGTGAAACACATGTAGGATATTCTAAGCGTGGGGGGAAAGCCAAAGAAACATGTGAATTTGAGACCAGAGGCAAGTGTTATGCCTTTACCTCAGTCAATTCAAGTTATAATACAATCTGATCCACAAACTTTTCTACCATCAACTACAACTTCAAGTCGTATATATTGATGAGTTTTTTCAATTTCAGTTGATTAGAAATGAGGATAGAAAATTGCAAATACGAAAGGCTTAAAGCATAGGACCATGGCCTGACTAGAAATCGAACCCGGGACCTCTGTGTTAGCAGTCGATCACGCTACCTACTCGACTACCGAGGCCGTCTTTGCAAGGATAAACTTTATCGTTTAAAAAGCACTGCTAAGTCAGTCTCTACTTCGATCACAGTTTGTAGTCTATGCGGGCACTTTGAGAAGTCAGTTCGTTAATGCAACACTGGTCCTATCAACTACCATCTGTTAATGGACTACTGTCAAATTTTGAGCAAGCTGCGTTACTAAGTTTGTGTTTGACAGCCATTTAAAGCAGACAACCTCGCAAATTTCGACAAAAATGAAAAAAAGTGCATTTTATGTAGGTACTCATCAAGTGTTATTTTTTGCTTAAAAAAACCATCACCGAAACCAAGAAAAGACTTTATGAATAATATGGGGACTGTGTTCCATCAATTTTAATGATTAAGAAGTGGTTAACTGAAGTCCGTTGCGGTCGTACCAGCTCAAGTGACGATGAACGTTCAAGTCAAATGAGGTCGTCACGCCAGAAATCTTCGATAAAATCCATCGAATGATATTGAACGATTGGAGAATGAAAGTTCACAAATGGTTAAGACTGTAGGCGTCTGGACTGAGCAAGTAAATCACATTTTACATGAGTATTTGGACATGAAAAATCTATCCGCACGATGGCTGCCGCGATTGCTCACACTCGACCATAAGCGCAGCCGTGTGAGCACTTGAAAGGAGTATTTGGCGGAATTTTGCATCGTTTTGTAACCGCCGAAACATGGATACATCACAATACACTAGAGACCAGAGACACCAGAGTCAAACCAGTGAACTTCTCCGGGTGAACATGCCCTAAAGAAGGCCAAGGTGAGTCTGTCGTCCAACAAGATTACGTAGGTTGACTTTTAAGTCTTGAGATATGGCAAGACTAATGTGAATATGTCAAATTTGACATTGTCATCGTAAAGTTGAACATTTTTAATGGTGAACGTACTCAGAACGTTTAGTCATACGAGTGCTATTTGTGTTGTTTACAGATACTTGGAACATTCATCTTGGTAAAAAAATGGAGTTAAATCGTGAACATTTTCGTGCAATGATTTTCTACGACTTTTGACGTGGATTAAACCAACAGCAGTGTGCCGATAAACTGTCTTCGACTTTGGTGATAAAGCACAATCTCAACCCACCATGTTTCGCTGGTTATCCGAATTCAAGCGTTGTTGCACTTCGCTGCAGCATGAATTTCGTAAAAGTCCTCCAAAATCTGTAGTTGTGCCACAAAACATTGATGATGTGCGCGAACTGATAAAGCTTCATCGTCATGTGACCTACTGTGAGATAGAAGCATCTTTTGGTATTACTGGGACCGGCATACATTCAATATTGCATACAAATTTGGCCGTCAAAAAGATTTAAGCGCGTTGGATTCCACATAATTTGACAATTGCTCAAAAAAGGCTCGCGTCGATTGGTCGAAAGAAATCATAACAAAAAAAATACAATCGCCGTGCTTCAAAACATATCTATAACATCATTATAGGTGACAAATCATGGATTTATGCATATGAACCCGAAACTTAACAACAATCGACTGTATGGGTCGCCTGTTTTTTTCTGAATCACTGAACATGTCGCCATCGTTTTATTAGAGTAACGTAGAACGGTCAAATCTGAATGGTACACCACCATTTGTTTGCCAGAAATCCTCATAAAAATCAGGGCAACCAATCGAGGAAGACGAATCATACTCCATCACGACAATGCAAGCTCTAACACATCAGCTCAAACAAAAGCGTTTTTGAGCATTTAAAACATCGATATGATGGGTTACCCGTCGTACAGTCCTAACTTGGCATCCACTGATTTCTTCTTATTCCCGCATATTACAAATAAATTGCGAGGTCAACGTTTTTCGACGCCTGAAGAAGCGGTTGAGGCGTTCAAATCACATGTTTTGGAGCTACCTCAATCGGAGCGAAAAAGTGTATCGAGCTACATGGACAATATTTTGAAAAGCAATAAAGCCATTGCCGATTGTAAATATTTGTTCTGACGTAGAATACGTCATTCTCGGAGGTTAGTAGGGCGGTTGATAGTGATCAAGCGGCGGTTGATAGCGTTTTTAGGTCACACTTTGAGCCTTTGGTGTGCCTAAAGTACTGATCGTACAATGTTGATGTTGCACTTGTTGGTCTGCTTGATCCTCACTGGGAGAAAAATTCATGTTTAAACTCTCTAGCTTACATAAATTTTACACAATTACATGAAATATAAAGCCAACATTTGATGTTTCCGTTTGCTTTGAGCATGGTTCTTGTATCTGCTGCATATGAGTTGCATATTCCATTCAGTCAAATGGAACTGCGGGACTATATAGTTCCGGGACATGTTTTGCGACACGAGAGTACTCAATTTGTTATTTTTAAGCACTTATAAGTTACATACGAACGGACAGACAGACAGACGGACATGGCTAAATCCACTTGGGTGATAATGCTGATCAAGAAAATACATATACATATACTTTGCTATACCTACGCCTCTTTATGGGCCTTACAAACAGAGTGACAAAATTAATATGCCCCTATTGCGTTTTTGTATTGGAGCCCATGTAAGG